>SNQJ01S0071603.1:0-12628 GCA_010110895.2 Picea sitchensis | reverse complement strand
CCTTCAAATTGTTGATTGAGGAAGCCCTCACGCAATAGAGGAATAAGAAGATGGTTAATTTCAAACAAATCCTTCGGCGACTACCAACAGGCGACGCATCTTCTTCGAGCGGAGGCACTGCCCCCTTCAAGGTACAAATAAACTTTGATATTCCTATATTTGAAGGTCAGATAGACGCAGATGTTGTAGACAAGTGGTTGAATCTACTACAAGGGTATTTCTCTTTCCATAACTTTTCAAATAGAGAAAATATTACTTTTGCGCTCCTCAAAGTCGTTCCCCATGTCAAAGATTGGTGGGAAACTTTCTATGAGCAAAAGGAAATAGAGGAACCCTCATTATTTACAGTCACAGCCACCTGGGAATCCTTCAAGGATGCTATTAAGGAACAATACTACCCTATCATAAGTTATGATGACTTGTATACCAAATGGACCACACTGCGGCAAGAAACAGACCAAGCAATGCTAGATTTCACAAATATCTTCCATACCTTGCACACCAAGCTGGGTATCAAAGATTCGGAGAGACATCTGGTGCTCAAGTATCACGGTGCTCTACATAGATGCATCCAGACTGAAATAGAATTTCTAGACATCTCATCCTTGGGCGCGGCCTACCGATATTCCGTCAAAATCAAGCAGAAGATCAAACAAAAGACGCAACAATTTGGGCCAAGGAACCCCTCACAACAAAATCCAAGAAAGGGCGGCCCCAACCCACAGAACAAAGGACAGAGAAAATATGGACAGTATAAGGACAACTAGTCCAAGCCGCAAGAAAAAAAGGACACCGGAAAGACAAAGAAAGATACCGGGAAGTGGTGTGACTTCCATAAGAGCCCTTAGCATAACACTGCTGACTGTTTCTCAAAGCAGACGCTGGTGGCCGAAGTGAAAGCCTCTAAATTAGATGTGGGTTCTGAATCTGAGTCAGAACCAGAAAGGGGAAGACGGATCATTGACGTGGAACCCAGTGCCACCGTTTCTACCACCAAGCTCCAGCATGGTGAACCAGACGAGCCAGAAGAAGGAGAGCACCTCTTCCATTCACATATTTGGGTAAAAGGAACCCCACTACACTTCATCGTTTATAGTGGTAGCCATAAGAATCTCATCTCAGCAAATGTCGTCAAGTGGCTGGCCCTACCGACAACACCGCACCCACAACCCTACACCATTAGATGGCTCCGCCAAGGAAGCGATCTCCGCGTCAGCCAATAGTGTCGACTGTCATACGGCATCAAGCCCTTCAAAGATGAGGTATTGTGTGATGTTGCTCCTCTCAAAGTTTTTCATGTTCTTTTGGGCCAACCTTATTTATGGAAACATCATGTTGTATATGAGTCTAGGCCTCGTAGTGTTATTATTACTTTGAACAGGAAATTGTACAGGATACCTGAGGTTGTCCCGACTAGTGTTATTTCCTTGATCTTTGCTAAGCAATGCAGGAAGGTCATCTCTCAGACGGGGAAGTTTGTCTTCTTTGTGATTCGCTCTCAGAATGAGATAAAAATCACAACCACATCCAGGGTCTTTGCGGCTGACCTCTCCACACAGTAGAAGCAAGTGGATAAGGTCATGGAAGAATACTCAGATATCTTCTCCTCACCTACCGGGCTACCTCTGCACTTCCAGGTCAATCACCCCATCGATTTCACACCCGATGAACCGCTTCCCAATGGGCCAGTCTATAACTGCTCTATGTTAGAGAATGAGGAGATCAAGCGACAGATCCAAGAATTTCTCCACAAGGGGCACATCCATCCTAGCTCATCACCTTGCGGGAGCCCAATCGTGCTGGTACAGAAGAAAGATGGAACCTAGCGACTTTGCATTGATTATCGGGCTTTGAATAAAATCACAGTAAGAAATCGATACCCGGTTCCCTGAATTGATGACCTCCTTGATCAACTCATGGGGTCCAAATACTTTAGTAAGATTGATCTGAAGTCTGGCTACCACCAGGTCCCGATAGAACAAACAGATGTATGGAAGACAGCCTTTAAGTCAAAGGAAGGCCTTTTTGAATGGTTGGTCATGCCCTTTGGTCTAACAAACACTCCAGCCACTTTCATGAGGATGATGGACGATATCCTGCATCCATTCACCAATAATTTTGTAGTGGTGTATCTTGATAACATTCTCATTTACATCAAGACTTGGGCCGAACACTTGCAGCATATTCAGCAGGTTCTGCACACCCTGTGGCAGTACAAGCTATACGCCAACTTGGAAAAATTCTCCTTCGGCATGGATAGGGTCCATTACCTAGGCTACATCATTGATCAACATGGTGTACATGTGGATCCAGCCAAGATCCAAGTCATTCGTGACTAACCAGCCCCAAATGCACTCACTAAGCTTTGGAGCTTCTTGGGCCTTGCTAATTTCTACCGCAAGTTTGTGTTGGGATTCTCCCATATTGCATGGGCCCTCATCCAAATAACCAGGGGTGGTGGTAAGGATAAATTTGCGTGGGGCCAGCCCCAACAACAAGCATTCGATGATTTGAAGCAGTTATTGTGCTCATCCCTAGTACTTTCACTACCATACCTGCAAAATCCCTTTGATATTGAGACCGATGCTTCAGACTATGTTGTGGGTGTCGTTCTCACGTAGCACGGCCAACCTGTGGCCTATCATAGTGCGACACTATCAGATGATGTTCGTAAGTACCCTACTTACGATAAAGAAATGTACTCCATTGTGAAAGCTTGCCGCTAGTGGAGACATTACATTCTTGGGAGGGAGACAGACATCCAGTCTGATCATAAGTCGTTGCAGTTCATGCAGACACAAGGAAAATTGCAGAATGACTGTCATCAAAAGTGGTCCATGTACTTGCAGCAAATCCACCTCAACATCAAGTATAAAATGGGAAGCACCAACCACATCATTGATTGCCTCAGCAGACCACCAGTCGCGGCACACACCACAATGCTATACTCCTGCGACCATGAGACCTCTGGATCGCCCCAACTCTATGAGAAAGTCCCGGACTTCACCACCACCTACCAAATGTTGGGTGCAAAGGCAGTTGTCGATAATTTCCATCTTAAGGATGGGTTGTTGTGTCATGTGGGCCATATAAGTGTCCCTTCAAGTGAGCGAGCGAAGATGATCTGGGAAGACCACTACAGCTGGGTGGCAGGAAACTTCGGCGTTGAAAAGACAATGGCGATGCTACAAAAACATTTCTACTGGATGAAACTTCCACATGAGGTCAGCAAGTATATCAGGTCTTGCACTGCCTGCGCTATTTCCAAACCAACCACTAAGAAACAGGGCATGTACACCCCTCTTCCTACTCCTAACAAACCATGGGAATCCATCTCAATGGACTACATGTCAGGCCTCCCATCCACCAAGCGGGGAAATGACTGTGTTTTTGTGGTTGTCGATTGTTTTTCTAAGATGGTGATTATGGTTTCTTGCAAGAAGAGAATCACAGCAGAAGCCACTGCCAAGCTCTTCTTTGAACGAGTATGGGTACATTTTGGAATCCCACAAACCATTGTCTCAGATCTGGACAGTTGATTTATCAGCACATTCTGGTCGAGCCTTTGGCCACTGCTGGACACCAAGCTCACCAAATCCACAACCCTCCACCCCTAGACGGATGGCCAAAACGAAGTCGTAAATCGAATGATCATGCATATCCTGCACATGTATAATTCCAATCACCCTCGCACATGGGATGAGATTCTTCCCTATGTCCAACATAGCTACAACCAAGCCCTCCATAGCTCAACCGGCCAAATCCCCTTTCAGGTGGGGTTGGGATTCCAACCATTGTGTCCCATAGATGTTGCACTTTCCCTTGCAGTCACCTCGATCGACTCCTCTCCTGCTCCAACTAAGGTTGAAAAATCCACCCGTTTCATTGAGAGGATCTAGCACATCCGCCAACAGGTTTAGAATATCCTACAGAAGTCCAATGAAAAGTACAAGCAGCGCCATGATCAACATCGGGTTCCACATAAGTTTCAGGTGGGCGACAAAGTTCGGTTGCACTTGCAGAAAGAACGCCTTACAAAAACCCATAGAAAGCTTCGCCCACTCCATTATGGGTCGTACACCATCACCAAGGTTGTGGGGGATAATGCTTTTGTGCTCAACATTCCTCCTTTCCTTGGCCTGCACCTAGAGTTCAACGTGGACCTCCTTCGGCCTTATTTCCCACCATTATTGGACACCTCAGACGTAGTAGAACATCTAACACCAACATAGCTCAACCCTAACTGCATACAACAGGCATCTAGTGATCATATTGTGGACACGCAGATAAAGGTCACTTGACAACAAAGGATCCAGCTTTATCGAGTCGTCAAAGCAGGGCAGCTCCTGCACCAAGGCAAGTGGCTCACCCGGAACTAAATTCAGCAAAAATTTCCTTATCTGATGGGGAAACTCAACACAATGGAAACCATTTCTTCCTAAGGATGGAGGATTGATCCACGTGGATATTGGTGGCCACCAACCTTTTCCATCTGGCTCAAAATAACTTTCTCGCAATTTTGATAATTTACTATTTTTAGCAGTTTTTCAGGTCATGAACTTCCGGAGCCGTTTTGAGGCCCTAAACGATGTCCTTTGGGGTATGTTGCGGTCCCAAAATCTCATCATGAAAATTTCTGCAACTATTGTAGTCCTCGGATATATCTTTCCAATGAGCTATCATATGCCTAAAATAGATATAGTATGTAAAAGTTATGACCCCGAGAAGTTGATGTACTAACTTACCCAAATGGGGCCCACATGACTTTTGGCACATCATCTCCTAGGGTTAGGTTTTTGGATGTTTAGGGTTTTTGAAACTCCTGTTTATTGTAAAAATTCCTTGAGAGTCTCATTATAATCATCTTCTTGCGAATGAGCATAGTCGTCACAACTCTTCTCAGAGATAAGTCGCCACCATTCCAGCGAGCTTGTTTTCCGCTGCATTTTACAGTTTCAGCTTATTTTCTTATTAAATAGAAAACCAGTTTTATTGTATCTCTGTTATTCTATGTTAAGAATCTACTAATAATTTGTATTCATTTCGTTCTTCTCATAAAATTTGGATCAGTGGTATCAGAGCGGTCTGTTCCTTGTCGTCTTAATGTATGTCCCCAACGAGGTCGGAGTACAAATATTTGTGTCTCGAGCTTGTTTCTCTTGAGGACAAAAGCTCTCGCACACCCAAGCGACCTCTCATGAAGGAGAAAAGAAAGATGACGAGATAGGAGATCCTTTCAAACTATTGATTGAGGAATCCCTCATGCAATAGAGGAACGAGATGATGGATAATTTCGCACAAATACTTCGACAACTACCAACAGGTGACGCATCTTCTTCGAGCGGAGGCACCGCCCCCTTCAAGGTACAAATAAACTTCGATATTCCTATATTTGAAGGTCAGATAGACGCAGATGTTGTAGACAAGTGGTTGAATCTACTAGAATGTTATTTCTTTGTCCAAAACTTTTTGAATAGAGAAAATATTACTTTTGCGCTCCTCAAAGTCGTTCCCCATGTCAAAGATTGGTGGGAAACTTTCTGTGAGCAAAAGGAAACAGAGGAACCCCCATTATTTATAGTCATGGCCACTTGGGAATCCTTCAGGGATGTTATTAAGGAACAATACTACCCTGTCAAAATTTATGACGACTTGTATACCAAATGGACCACACTGCGGCAAGAAAGAGACCAAGCAGTGTCAGATTTCACAAATATCTTCCATACCTTGCGCACCAATCCAGGTATCAAAGATTTGGAGAGACATCTGGTGCTCAAGTATCACGGTGCTTTCATAGATACATCCAGACCAAAATGGAATTTCTAGACATCTCATCCTTGGGCGCAGCCTACCGATATGCCGTCAAAATCGAGTAGAAGCTCAAACAAAAGACACGACAATTTGGGCCGGGGAACCCCTCACAACAAAAGCCAGGAAAGGGCGACCCCAACCCATAGAACAAAGGATAGAGAAAATATAGACAGTACCAGGACAACCAGTCCAAGCCACAAGCAAATAAGGACCCCATAAAGACAAAGAAAGATATCGGGAAGTGGTGCGACTTCCATAAGAGCCCTTCGCATAACACTGCTCACTGTCGCTCAAAGAAGACGCTGGTGGCCGAAGTGAAAGCCTCTAAATTAGATGCGGGTTCTGACTCTAAGTTAGAACCAGAAAAGGGAATATGGATCATTGGCGTGGCACCCAGTGCCACCGTTGCTACCACTAAGCTCCAGCATGGTGAACCAGATAGACAGAAGAAGGAGAGAGCCTCTTCCATTCACAGATGTGGGTAAAAGGCACTGCACTGCACTACATCGTTGATAGTGGTATCCAAAAGAACCTCATCTCAGCATAGGTCATCAAGCGGATGGCCCTACTGACAATGTCGCACCCACAACCCTACACCATTGGATGGCTCCACCAAGGAAGCGATCTTCGCGTTAGCCAACAGTGTCAACTGTCGCACGGCATCAAGCCCTTCAAAGACTAGGTATTGTGTGATGTTGCTCCTCTCGAAGTTTGTCATGTTCTTTTGGGCCAACCTTATTTATGAAAATGTCATGTTGTATATGAGTCTAGGCCTCATAGTTTTATTATTTCTTTGTACAGGAAATTGTACAAGATACCCGAGGCTATCCCACCTAGTGTTATTTCCTTGATCTCTACTAAGCAATGCAGGAAGGTCATCTCTTAGACGGGGAAGTTTGTCTTATTTGCGATTCTTTCTCAGAATGAGAGAAAAATCATAGCCACATCCCTCTGCGGCCGACCTCTTCACACAGCAGAAGCAAGTAGATAAGGTCGTGGAAGAATAATCGGATATCTTCTCATCGCCTACTGGGGTACCTATGCACTGCCAGGTCAAGCACCCCATCGATATGACCCACGGCGCACCGCTTCCTAATGGGCCAGTCTATCACTGCTCTCTGTTAGAGGATGAGGAGCTCAAGCGACAGATCCAAGAATTGCTCCACAAGGGGCACATCCATCCTAGCTTGTCACCTTGCGGGAGCCCAATTGTGTTGGTACAGAAGAAAGATGGAACCTGGAGACTTTGCATTGATTATCGGGCTCTGAATAAAATCACAGTAAGAAACCGGTACCCGATTCCCCGAATCGACGACCTCCTTGATCAACTCATGGGGGCCAAGTACTTCAGTAAGATTGATCTAAATTTTGGCTACTACAAGTTCCTGATAGAACAGATAGATGTATGGAAGACCGCCTTCAAGTCAAAGGAAGGTCTTTTTGAATGGTTGGTCATGCCCTTTGGTCTGACAAACTCTCTAGCCACTTTCATGAGGATGATGGATGATATCCTGCGACCATTCACCAACACTTTTGTAGTGGTGTATCTTGATGAAATTCTCATTTACAGCAAGACTTGGGTCGAACACTTGCAGCATATTCAGCAGGTTCTGCACACCCTGCAGCAGCATAAGCTATACGCCAACTTGGAAAAATGTTCATTCGGCATGGACAGGTTCCATTACCTAGGATACATCATTGATCAACATGGCGTACATGTGGATCCAGCCAAGATCCAAGTCATCCGTGACTGGCCAGCCCCAACCGCACTCACTGAGCTTCGGAGCTTCTTGGGCCTTTTTCAATTTCTACCACAGGTTTGTGTTGGGATTCTCCCATATTGCATGGGCCCTAAGCCAAATAACCAGGGGTGGTGGTAAGGAGAAATTTGCATGGGGCTAGCCCCAACAACAAGCGTACGACGATTTGAAGCAGAGTTTGTGCTCAACCCCAGTACTTTCACTACCAAACCTACAGCAGCCCTTTGAGATTGAGACCGATGCTTTAGACTATGTTGTGGGTGTCATTCTCACGCAGCACGGCCACCCTGTGGCCTATCATAGTGCGACACTATCAGATGATGTTCGTAAGTACCCTACTTACAACAAAGAAATGTACTCCATTGTGCAAGCTTTCCACCAATGGAGACATTACATTCTTGGGAGGGAGACAGTCATCCACACTGATCATAAGCCGCTGCAGTTCATGCAGACACAAGGAAAATTGCAGAATGACCGCCATCAAAAGTTGTCCACATACTTGCAGCAATTCCACCTCAACATCAAGTATAAAACGGGAAGCACTAACTGTGTCGTTGATTGCCTCAGCAGACCACCAGTTGTGGCACTCACCACAGTGCTAGACTCCTACGGCCATAAGACCTCTAGATGGCCCCAACTCTATGAGACAGACCCGAACTTCACCAACACCTACCAAATGTTGGGTGCAATGGCAATTGTCAATAATTTCCATCTCAAAGATGGGTTGTTGTGTCGTCTGGGCCATATATGTGTCCCCTCAAGTGAGCGAGCAAAGCTGATCTAGGAAGCCCACTACAGCCAGGTGGCAGGAAACTTTGGCGTCGAAAATACAGTGGTGATGCTACAAAAACATTTCTACTGGCCGAAATTTTGACAGGAGGTCGGAAAGTATATCAAGTCTTGCAGTGCATGCATTATTGTCAAACCAACTACTAAGAAATAGGGCATGTACACCCTTCTTCCTACTCCTGACAAACCATGGGAATCCATATCAATGGACTACATGTCGGGCCTCCCATCCACCAAGCGGGGAAATGACTGTGTTTTGTGGTTGTTGATTGCTTTTCTAAGATGGAAATTATGGTTGCTTGCAAGAAGAGCATCACAGGAGAAGCCACTACCAAGCTCTTCTTTGAACGAGTTTGGGTACATTTTGGAATCCCACAAACAATTGTCTCGGATTGGGACAGTCGATTTCTCATCACATTCTGGTCGAGCCTCTGGTCACTGCTGGACACCAAGCTCACCAAATCCACAGCCTTCCACCCCCAGACAGATGGCAAAACTGAGGTCGTAAATCGAATGATCGTGCATATCATGTGCATGTATAATTCCAAGCACACTCGCACATGGGATGAGAGTCTTCCCTATGTCCAACATAGCTACAACCAAGCCCTGCATAGCTCAATCGGCCACGTCCCCTTTCAGGTGGGGTTGGGATTCCAACCATTGGCTCCCATAGATGTTGCACTTCCCCTTGCGGTCACCTCGACCGACTCCTCTCCTACTCCAAATGAGGCTGAAAAAGCCACCCGGTTCATTGAGAGGATCCAGCACATCTGCCAACAGGTTCATAACATCCTACAGAAGTCCAATGACAAGTACAAGCAGCGCCATGATCAACATCGGGTTCCACATAAGTTTCAGGTGGGCGACAAAGTTTGGTTGCACTTGTAGAAAGAACGCCTTACAGGACCCCATCGGAAGCTTCTCCCACTCCATTATGGGCCCTACACCATCACCAAGGCTTTGGGGGATAATGCTTTTGTGCTCAACATTCCTCCTTTCCTTGGCCTGCACCCAGTGTTCAACGTGGACCTCCTTCGGCCTTATTTCCCACCATTATTGGACACCTCAAATGTAGCAGAACAGCTAACACCAACAGAGCTCAACCCTGACTGCATACAACAGGAATCCAGTGATCTGATTGTGAACACACAGATCAAGGGCACTCGAAAACAAAGGATCCATCTTTATCGAGTCGCCAAAGCAGGGCAGCTCCTGCACTAAGGCAAGTGGCTCACCCGGGGCCAAATTCAATAGAAATTTCCTCATCTGATGGGGAAACTCAATGCAATGGAGACCATTGCTTCCTAAGGATGGAGGATTGATCCAGGTGGATATCGGTGGCCACCCATCTTTTCCAGCTGGCTCAAAACAACTATCTCGCAATTTTGATAATTTACTATTTTTAGCAGTTTTTCGGGTCCTGAACTTCCAGAGCCGTTTTGAGGCCCTAAACGATGTCTTTTGGGGTATGTTGCGGTTGCAAATATAATTATGAAAATTTTCACAACTATTGTATTCCTCGAATAGATCTTTCCAATGGGCTATCATATGCCTAAAACGGAGATCGTATGCAAACGTTACGACCCCGAGAAGTTGATGTACTGACTTACCCAAACGGGGCCCACATGACTTTTGGCACTTCATCTCCTAGTGTTAGGTTTTTGGATGTTTAGAGTTTTTGAAACTTTTGTTTATTGTAAAAAGGCCTTGAGAGCCTCATTGTAATCATCTTCTTGTGAATGAGCGCAGCCATCACATCTCTTCTCAAAAATAAGTCGCCACCATTCCAGCAAGCTTGTTTTCCGCTGCATTTTACAGTTTCAGCTTATTTCCTTATTGAATAGAAAACCAGTTTTATTGAATCTCTATTATTCTGTGTTAAGCATATGGTAATAATTTGTATTCATTTTGTTCTGCTCATAAAATCCGTATCAATGGTATTCAAGCAGTCTTCTCCTTGTCTTCTTAATGCATGTCCCCAACGAGGTCGGAGTACAAAGATTTGGGTCTCGAGCTTGTTTCTCTTGAGGACAAAATCTCTCGTACACCCAAGCGACCTCTCAGCGAAGGAGAAAAGAAAGATAACAGGACAAGAGATCCTTTCAAAAAATTTATTGAGGAATCCCTCACGCAACAGAGGAACGAGATGATGGATAATTTCGCACAAATCCTTCGGCGACTACCCACAGGCGACGCATCTTCTTCTAGCGGAGGCACCACCCCCTTCAAGGTACAAATTAACTTTAATATTCCTATATTTCAAGGTCAGATAGATGAAGATGTTGTAGACAAGTGGTTGAATCTACTAGAAGGGTATTTCTCTGTCCATAACTTTTTGAATAGAGAAATGATTACTTTTGCGCTCCTCAAAGCCATTCCCCATGTCAAATATTGGTGGGAAACTTTCTGTGAGCAAAAGGAAATAGAGAAACCCTCATTATTTACAGTCACGGCCACCTGGGAATCCTTTAGGGATTCTATTAAGGAACAATACTACCCTTTCGGAAGTTATGACGACTTGTATACCAAATGGACCACACTGCGGCAAGAAAGAGACCAAGCAGTGCCAGATTTCACAAATATCTTCCATACCTTGTGCACCAAGCTGGGTATCAAGGATTCGGAGAGACATATGGTGCTCAATTATCATGGTGCTCTGCATAGATACATCCAAACCGAAATGGAATTTCTAGACATCTCTTCCTTGGATGCGGCCTACCGATATGTCATCAAAATCGAGCAGAAGCTCAAACAAAAGACACGACAATTTGGGTTGGGCAACCCCTCACAACAAAAGCCAGGAAATGGTGGCCCCAACCCACAGAACAAAGGACAGAGAAAATATGGACAGTATCAGGACAACCAGTCCAAGCCGCAAGCAAAGAAGGACACCGGAAAGACAAAGAAAGATACCGGGAAGTGGTGTGACTTCCATAAGATCCCTTGGCATAACACTGTTGATCGCCGCTCAAAGAATATGTTGGTGGCCGAAGTGAAAGCCTCTTAATCAGATGTTGGTTCTAACTCTGAGTCAGAACTAGAAATGGGAAGATGGATCATTGATGCGGAACCTAGTGCCACCGTTGCTACCACCAAGCTCCAGCATGGTGAACCAGATGAGCTAGAAGAAGGAGAGAACCTCTTTCATTCATAGATGTGGGTAAAAGGCACCCCACTACACTTCATCGTTGATAGTGGTAGCCAGTAGAACCTCATCTCAGCAGAGGTCATCAAGCGGCTGGACCTACCAACAACGTCGCATCCACAACCCTACACCATTGGATGGCTCCGCCAAGGAAGTGATCTCTGCGTTAGCCAACAGTGTCGACTGTCGTTCAGAATCAATCCCTTCAAAGACGAGGTATTGTGTGATGTTTCTCCTCTCGAAATTTATCATGTTCTTTTGGGCCAACCTTATTTATGGAAACGTCATGTTGTATAAGAGTCTGGGCCTCGTAGTGTTATTATTACTTTGAACAGGAAATTGTACAAGATACCCGAGGCTGTCCCACCTAGTGCTATTTCTTTGATCTCTGTTAAGCAATGCAGGAAGGTCATCTCTCAGACAGGGAAGTTTGTCTTCTTTGTGATTCTCTCTCAGAATGAGAGAAAAAACACAGCCAAATCTAGGGTCTTTGCGTCTGACCTCTCCACACAGCATAAGCAAGTAGATAAGATCGTGGAAGAATACTCAGATATCTTCTCCTCACCTACCGACGTACCTCTTCACTTTCAGGTCAAGCACCCCATCGATCTGACCCCCGGCGCATCGCTTCCCAATGGGCCAGTCTATCGCCCCTCTCTGTTAGAGGATGAGGAGATCAAGTGACAAATCCAATAATTTCTCCACAAGGGGCACATCCATCCTAGCTCATCGCCTTGTGGGAGCCCAATCGTGCTGGTACAGAATAAATATGGAACCTAGCAACTTTGCATTGATTATCGAGCTATTAATAAAATCACAGTCAGAAACCAGTACCCGATTCCCCGAATCGACGACCTCCTTGATCAACTCATGGGGGGCAAAGACTTCAGTAAGATTGATCTAAAGTCTGGCTACCACCAGGTCCCAATAGAACAGACAGATGTATGGAAGACCGCCTTCAAGTCAAAGGAAGGCCTTTTTGAATGGTTGTTCATGCCCTTTGGTTTGACAAACGCTAAAGCCACTTTCATGAGGATGATGGACGATATCCTATGACCATTCACCAATACTTTTTTAGTGGTGTATCTTGATGACATTCTCATTTACATCAAGACTTGGGCCG
>SNQJ01S0071602.1:26677-37743 GCA_010110895.2 Picea sitchensis | reverse complement strand
ATGAGGGTAAAAGTCTTCCCCCTTTGTGCTTAGAGACTCATAAGCACATGGGGACCACTTTCCAAGGTATCCAAATCTCAACATGCACTACGTGCTCCAAGGGTGCCACTCGCCTCTTTCTGTTTTTTCTTGCGCGACGTGCCCTTCAGGATGCACTCCGTGCTCGAAGGGTGCCACTCGCCTCTTGACTGACTTGGTAGACATCAAAAACCCCTGGAGTCAATACTCCGCCATGTGATCTTGTGGGAGACTAAGGGCCTCTAAGGAATAAGGCCCCTACCTTATTGCGCGCCCCTTAGAATCATCGTGAGCGACTGTCGCAGTCGACCCTCACGACATCGTGGGTCTTCTCGAACTAGGTAGTCGTTAACCTACAGTTCGAGCCACGTCGGGAGTGCTAGTAGGCTGTGGCAGGGTTGCTGTCCACACCTCTCCCTCAACGTCTCTGGTAGTCGTGCGTGACCCCTCTACTCCATATGTGAGTCTGGTCGGCAAGCTATTGTCAGCCTGCATCATCAATGAATCATGTCAGAAATATATCCATAATCATATCATCTAATCAGATGCACAAATGTCATATATACAACAATCAAACCCCAATAGTCCATTCCCTGACTCGATTCGAAGTCCAAGGGGTTCCATCGATGCCTCTGCATCCTCGAGGTCCAAAATCCTGCACACTCAGGAAAACCGAATCAATAGCACCTGTCTATGTCAATGCAACAAAATAACATGTCATCAATTCATAACGCCTCATAATCATAATCAAATGCCCAAAAGTATAATAATCTGGATCACTTGCCCAAAAGTATGCCACATGTACATAAATGATAAAACCCTCCAAGAGAGAAGGTCGTCCCAGAAAAGATAAAGTCAACTAGTGCTTAGAGACTCAACGTCCTTCTCAAAGGCATGGTATAAGCCTCAAAACATGGTGAAGTAGTCCTCCAAGGAAGAATGTCCTTCAAGCAATCCAACATCTAGCCTCAATTGGTGGGGTGTCCACACAGGTGAAGTGAAAAAGGCCCAAATAAGTGAACGACTCCTCTAAAAGTGCTCATAAGTCCAATTGAGAGGTCTCCAAGGTAAGAATACATCCTCATAACATGCACGTGACCTCCACAATCTCCAAGTCAAAATAAAGCCACATGTGCTCAAACGACTAGTAGGTGCATCCACATATAGGGGTCAACTCTCATATCAAGTGAAACTAAACTCAAAAAGTGATGAAAGGGAAGGGGCTTCAAGAATCATCAATGTGGCATGTCAAGAGGATGCCCATGCATGCAAAAGTAGCCCCAAAGTGTCTCAGGATATGTGTACTTCCTCGAGAACTGTGAAATTGCCTTGGGAAATGTGAAACTGCATGAGCAACTATAGAATCATCTCCAAGAGTCCCAGGCCAAAGTGTGCCATATACATAAGATGGGGGTCCATGCTTAGGCATAAGATAAGTGTGCTTCTATAGGTGTGACAACCTTTACAACATGAGCAACACTTTTACATAGAAAGGAGTGAGAGAGACTAGAAGTTCCCCTAGATCATGTGTCCTAGAAGATCCATCTCAAGACCCTCGCATACCTACCCAGATCATAAATGACAAACATGGTGCCAACTTAATGCCACCAAGGGGTAGTCGGATGAGGTGATAAGAGCAAGGACTATCTTGAAGATGGGTACTAGAAGGACGAGTCGTGAATGCCCACGAAGGGTCTAGAGATACCACCTAGGTCAAACACTTTACATAGATCATCGAAGCATGGCCCAATACAATACATGAATACAACAATGGTCATACTTTTGGCTCATATGTTGACTTGTGGTTAGAATCACAGGTGAAAGAATATCCTCTAGTTACCCCTACATGTCAGGGGGTAACACCTCTCAAATGCATGGTATAAGCCTCAAATCATGGTGCAATAGTCCTCCAAGGAAGAGTACTCCTCAAGCAAGACAATGTCTAGCCTCAAATGGTGGGATGTCCACACATGTGAAGTGAAATAAACCCAAAGAAGTGGGCGGCTCCTGTAGAAGTGGTCATAAGTCCTGAAGTGAAGTCTCCAAGGTAAGATCACGTCCATATATCAAGTAAGGAGCCTCCATAAAGGATGGAAAGTGACCCTCCAATGGCTAGTAGACATGTCCACATGTAGGGGTCTACCCTACCGTCATATCAAGTGAAACATAGCTCAAAAAGTGATGAAATAGAGGAGCATTCTAGGATGTTCAACATGGTATGTCAAGAGGATGCCCATGCATGTAGAAATAGCCCAAAAGTGCCTTGGATGATGTGACTAGTGCCTTGGGATACGTGTATTGCCTCAAGATCCGTGAAATTGCCTTGGAAAATGTGAAATTGCATGAGTATCATCTCCAAGAGTCCAGGGCCAAAGTGTGCCAAATACATAAGAGGAGGGTCCATGCTTAGGCATAAGATAAGTGCTTCCATAGGTGTGACATCCTTTACAATATGAACACCACTTTTACATAGAAAGTAGTGAGAGATTAGAGGTTCCCCTAGATCATGTGTCCTAAGATCCATCTCAAGACCCTCACATACCTACCCAGGCCATAAATGACTAGCATGGTGCCAACTTAATGCCACCAAGGGGTAGTTGGACAAGGCCATAAGAGCAAGGACTATCTTGAAAATGGGAACTAAGAGGATGGGCCATGACTGACCACAAAGGTTTTGGAGATACCACCTAGAACAAACACTTTTACATAGATCATCTGAGCATGGTCCAATACAATACATGAATATAAAATGGTCACACGTTTGGCTCATCTGATGACCGTGATACGAATCACAAGTGAAAAAATATCCTCTAGTTACCCCTACATGTCAGGGGGTAATAGGACCTTCCCATGGGCCTCACAATGCCTTAAAATAAAAATAAAAATTGCCTTATGTTTTTTGTTTTCCGTGGGAGCGCTTGGGGGTGTAAAAGAGAATTCAAGGAGTGATCTGGGAGCAATGCGGGAGTGAGGTAGGAAGTAGTACAAGAGTTTCTGAGAGTGATGATGAAACGAGTTCTCTAATGAAGTTCCCAAAAATCCAGGGAGTAATTTTTAAAGGCCAGGAGCTATCTCCTAGGGCCACTCCCAAAACCAAGTTTTTTTGGGAGTGGGCTCTAGGGGCAGCTCCGAAAATGAACTCAATCGATCTCCTGGGTGGATTATTCCCATATCATTGGCTTTAACATTATGGGGGATCCATTAGCACAATTCAATTTGGTTGCTCTTTGGCCATGTAGTCACGAGTGGGGGGTATCTATTCCGCCAAAGTTGTGGACTTGCACCTGACCCAAATCACTGTTGCGTGCACTAGCCCCCTTCCACAAGCACGAGCACATGCACTAGCATGTCATTGGCAGGACTTGGACCTTGGTGGAGGATATATTAGCTACCCACTTTGGTTGACCTGGCAAGGCACACTTGAGAAAGCCCATTATATTAAATGCTGAGGCCCTAAAGTATAGAGTTCCCGAAGTTGTTTTACGCCCTTTCCATTCTTACAAGGCTGGTGGCATTGAGCCAATTTTTAGGCACTGTTGTGTAAAAGTTACTACCAGTAATAGTATGCTTTGTAAAAGTAGACAAAAACAAAGTATTCTGCAGGAACTGGCCATTAATCTATTTTCTAATGACGGAGATCTGGGAAATCTAGTGTCTCCAAGGGATCCAAAATGCATGTATCTTATTTGCAGTTCCCTTGTTTAAAAAATTTATGATGATCCTTTCGTCTATATTGTCTTTTCTATATGGAAAAGGATATTTATTCAATCAATCTCACCTGGCTACCATTTCCAGCCCTGCCTGTCAAACATGTTTCTGTTACTTCTATACATTTCAAGGGTATTTTCAGGAAGTGCACCTGCAGTATTTGAAGGCGTGCCATTCCTGGAGTACTTATTGATCTCACCACTAGACCACAGTTCATTTTTGATTAATTTTTTTGCTTACTGACAATCCTCCAGTTGGGTTTACATTCTCCCCTCACTTCATATAATGGTTTTGAATCAAAATCTTCCCTTCTGGATTTGAAGTTTCAGTTAATGCAATTGCTTAACTTTACAAAGCTAATTATATTACTAAGAATGAAACATTTCATCTTGATTGAAACCACTACACCCAGTCTTGGTTAGTACATGCACACCATACAGGCCAACACGGTGTCAATTTCTAGCATTTATAATTTTATCTGAGGGGCTGTTCTTGGGCAGGCACAAGCATACCATTTTCTGTGTCTTACTCACTCCATAAAAGTCTAGAGCAGTCAAAACGCAACAAAGAGCCACTCCATTGCTGCTTTAGAGTATCGTGACAAGTTAAAACCCCATGGCTTACCAGACACTGTCATGACTGCATACCCACAATCCTATGCCAGATCATGGAAAAATTTCCTCCATCTCCATCTTCTTGATCTGCTTCTTGAGAGCTATATCATGCACTGGATTAAAATAATTGCCTTCTATTTTCGTCTTCTGCTTTTAATTTTAATATGATTGGTCTCTCATAATGTTATTCAACTTCTGGATCGATTCAGTGGCTTCAAGGCGTGGGAGTGAAGAAGTTATTTTTGAAGGTCGCGTTGCAGTAAATGGAGCAATATGCAAGACTCCTCAGGTCACTAATCTTTACCATCAAAAAACTCTTTCTACTCATTTAATTTCTTGATAAAGAGAGAAAACATATTAATGTGATAAGTGAAGCTTCCTTGGTCAGTCAACCTTTTCCTCCACCCATGGACAGTCTGGTGCAGGTATAGTGGCCTATTTTGTATATTTTATGACTTCATAACGACTTTCCTCATTTTCATTAATTTCTTAGTGCAAAATGCTAACCATGTCATAAAGTCTACTTTCTCCTCTATGGAAAGAAGTTATATCTTATCAGGTTTTGTTGACTAGATTTATTTCAAGCATGCATTTCCATTGAATTATCTGTTTTTGGTATTAAGTTATTAATTTTCCATTATCATGGTCAGACATATACTGGTAATTGAAACAGACAGGCAAAGTTCGGCATGTCAAAATTGTCAGCCAACCCTCTTTTTTGTTGGTTGGCTTAGAATACTTATAATGGACACAACTAAAATTAAATGAAACAAACTATATTATTAAACCAATAGTATAATAATATTCAAGTACTAGACAATTTTTTTGAGAGGTTATGTGAATCCTCTCTGCTAGTTTTCTCTCTTCTCTTGTTCTTGCTTGGCTTTCCTTCCCCATGTCCTGTCCCGGGGTGAGCTCTGGCTCCCTTCTTCTTGCCATCCTTTCTGTCCTACTCACTCCAATTCTGCTGTGCCTGTTAATGATCCTGAAGCTATTGCTGCTTTCAAAAGTCTAGCAACCTCAGCAGCAAAACGAGTTAAATCTGCTTGCCTGAAAGAACCCCAACAATTTGTAAAAACAAATGAAGGAGCCCCAAGTCTCAAGGTGCCCTCAGGTGAACCACTAGACAAGGTGGTACTATTCTTAGTCTATTCTCTGAGTTATCTCATTTGGAAATTTACAGGTTCTTGCCCTCCATAAAAAACTTTGATAGGTGGGCCCAAAAGTCATGGAAGTTGCATCTATAGGGCTTTGTTAAGCTGTTTTATTGTGGCAAAGGCTTCTACACATATCTTTTGAGTTGAAGAAGATAGGCACAAAATCTTCTGTGGGGGGGCATTGTTCATGGGAATCAGCGGATTGTTCTTGAATCACTGGTCCCCTGATTTTGATTTGGAAGACACATACGATTGACAATTCCAGTTGGGCAAGTCTCCCTTTCTCCTATTAAATTTTTTGGGATAAAGCCACAGTGGAGTCAATTGGAAATATACTACTTATTGGGAAATTTATTGATTACTCGGGATCAAAAGGTGGAATATATTCATGTGTAAGAGTATGTGTGGAGGTAGACCTTGAAAAGGGCCTCCTAGAGGTAATAGAGCTACAACTAGGAGATTGGGTCTCTTGGGATTTACTTAAATCTCTTTTGCAGTCCTTTTCCTGATGATTCGTACAAAAACAAGAAGCTGATTATTTTGAAATGACTCTCAATGCCGAAGTGTTTTTCAGAATTCACAGATTTAATTAAAAAGAATACATTCAAGAGAAGGCTGTGCATTTGATAAAGAACTTCAATAGATGATTAATAAATTATGGACATGAAACATTCACCATGCAAGAACAAAAGATTGAGCCTCCAACAACCTGCGATTCTATTGAGCCAATAATGTTACAATAGAATCATCAAGAAAGAAAGAAACCACTTATAATGTCCATGAATGATGAAAGTAGGTCAATGGGACTCAAAATTACATCCAATGGACTAGAAAAGAACTAGGGTAGAAAAACCCTAGGGATTGAAAAAGTAGCTACTAGATGCTAAAATAATGTGAACAAAGTAAACATTATAAACATAGCGAGAAGGGGTAAACCCAAAAATGGGTAAGATTAAACTGCAAGACCTAAGTACCTGTACAAATTGTCTTCAAGGTAAGTTGAAGACCAAAGTTGGAAACCAAGACTAGAGATTGACGCTGTCACATATGTGTATCAATGCTTGAAATGGAAGCAGAGGGATTGATTGCATCATCATCCAACACTCTGACAGGATCGATACAAGAATTGATAATAACCATAGGAGAATGCTTAGGGTTGAGAGCTAGGATGGACAATCTTGAGAGGAGGCAGGGTGCCTTGCCTAGAAACTCTCCTTACATCCAATGCTGACAAACCTCCATAAGTAGAAAGGAAGCTGGTAATGCCTGCTTGTCTCCTTGTCCTAGGATGTAGGGAAAGGGAACTGAATGGTCCTCGATGTTGTATAGAAGTAGATCGACAACGTCTGGAATTAAGGTGAGGATATTGGGGTGATCTGGTAGTGGTATGCTTGGAATGACACTAACTCATTGACTTGTCTTTGTCTATGTGTGCAATGACTACATCTAAAGGGTGCTTAGTACCCCAACGTCCTGGATGGGCTAAAAGGAGGAGGTGATTAGCCTGGTAGCCCTAGGGTTAGCCCCAAGGTCTCTTGAAAATCTCTATGTTTGAAGGTAGTAGTGTCTCGTAGGAAGAGGGATAAGCATCTCTAATTTGGATAGTGGAAGAAGGCAGATAGGGAACCTCTAGAGTCTTTATACAAACATGATATATTCCCTAGATCTCGTAATAGATTGGGTGCCGAAAAATGAAGTGTTCCCCATTCTCCATGTCTTGGAGAGAGTAGAGATGACAAACCCTCTCACTGCGAGGAATGTGGTGGTCTGTCTCAGATTGCAATTGGTGGGAGCAAACCCAGAACTGGCCAAGGGGGATCCTTAGGTTGTGCGACCAATGAAGTTGTAAATAGTTTGGACCAATGATGGTGCCATCAACAATCTATAGGAAATGCTCAACATAGAATGTCATTTTGGGGTGAAGAGGTTGTAAAGGAGAGGTCCAAGTAATCTAGATATGTTGTTGGTAAATATAATCTCTGATCATTTTATTGATCACAACCCTTGGGGGAAGAATGTGAGGAGGGGTGTCTAAGGAGTACTTGAATGGGGGAAGCCTATTAATAGAGATGATGATAGACTAGAGAAGAAAATTGGTCTCAGAATATTGACATTAGGGGCACTCAGCGAGACCTAAAGAAGCAATCCTCTTCGTGTCAATTTTTATGCAACTAATGTCAGATCTGAAAATTACTTCAAGTGACTCAAACAGTAAACCCTAGGGCTGTTATCACTAAATAATTTTACACTGAAATTATGACAGAAAGTTATAGTAGCAGAAACACAAAGATCAGAGAGAAATCATCCTTGCACATGAGACACAATTTTCTGTTCTGTAAATTTACTAAATTCAGAAATTTATGAGGGAAAACTCAGCCCTCTTAGCCAACCACAAATTCAGTCAATCTGAGGACAAACCTGTTTTAGATGGTGAAGATGGTGGAATTAGGTGTCCTAGTTGGTCTAAAATATTATTATGACTTATGGGTAAGTCTTAGGATGTGTTGTGAGTGTTTTAGATAAGTTTTATGTGCCCAAAAATGATGAATTATGCCCAAAACCGAAACTGTAAATGCTTGTTGTGAAGTGTGTTGCAGATTATGAAATTAAAGCATGTAACACCACATCCAAAGCATGAATTGAAAGATGGAAATGGAGACCATTTACATCACCATTTGATAGCCCATAGCATGTGCAAGATATGTAAGAAAATGTTATGAAAGGGGCAAGAACAGCTTGCCAAATGGAACAACACTTGAGATTTTAACCATTCAAACACATAAGCTATTCCATGAAGAAAGCATGCTTAAGAAAAGATACTTGCTGAAATTTGAAAGCTAACTCCTACACCATTTACATATCAAAACCAAAGGAAAGCTTGAGAGTTATGTGTGCCCAAGAAATAACAGATTGCTTCAAGACATATTATTTGACCATGTATTCTAGTCCATTAAGATATCATACTAAAGAGTGAAATATTTGCAGAAAATAAGACTAAAGCATGAAAATAGAAGTATGTCTTAAGGGCTTAGACTAAGATGATATAATATGTGATGATTATCCTAGAGCATTTTAGTCCATTTAAACCATATAAACATCAACACATCACTAACATCCTAGCCATACGATTTTGGGGGTTACTCTCCCAAGGTGTAGGCAATTATGTAAGCAAGATCTTGAAAACAAATAGCAAACCACTCACAATGGCACAAAGTGGAGGTCAAAGCTACCAATATTGTGCCAAAGAGGGTTGTAAAGGAAATTGACAACAATCATTATTAAGCAATCCTAGCCACACAACCTTGTCTTAATGACAAGTGGGGCAAGAAATAAAAATGCTCAAAAATTTCTATCTTCTAGCCCAACGATTTTGGGGGGTTGGCCGAGCCAATCACTCTCCCAAGGTGTAGGCAATGAAATAACTTGCAATAAAGAAATACAAAGACTGAAACTATACAATAGAATGCAAGCCTCAAGGGAACTTCCCGGGGGCTTGCTACAATGCTAGAAATGAATGAGATAAAAGAGAAAGTCGTTACCCAACTAATGGAAGCTCCTTGGGAGTGTTGTGAGAGTGGATTTGGGCAGCATATCCCCTTGTTTCTGATAAGAACCTGCAAAAACCAGCAAGCAAATGCTTGCTGGAAATGCTGCACAACACAACAAAGTTAAGAAAAATTTCTGGTTTTTACGCAAATTTTTTCACACAAAAAATCTCCAACTAAAATTTGAAATTATTGACCTATCTAAGATGGTTAGCTACAACAATATGATAGATATGAACAGAAAAATATCAGATCATAAGAAGTGAGAAGTGTGAGAAGATCTTGATGGAAAACTC
Source organism: Picea sitchensis (assembly GCA_010110895.2). NCBI lineage: Eukaryota > Viridiplantae > Streptophyta > Pinopsida > Pinales > Pinaceae > Picea > Picea sitchensis. The sequence goes on along the minus strand of SNQJ01S0071602.1, from coordinate 28,405 downwards.
CTTCTTGAGACTATCCCAACAACACCTTAGAGGCAAGCCTGCAAAACTCAAGCAATATGTGAGGTATTGCAATAGATAACACGTGAGAGTAAGCTAACAAAATGAAATACTTCACAATATCAACTACTCTACATATATAGATCAACAATAATACTATTGATGTATCCACTCAAGCAAACTACTTTGCCTAAGAATCTACTCAAAACCATACACAATGCAAAAATGAACAATGTCACCTCATATGAAAGAAACAAATCAGAATACTCTTGATTACTTCAAATCCTCCAAAGCTTCTTATTAATCCAAATGGGAGAGCCTTGCAGCAAAAAGTTGCTCCAATTGCTCTCAAGAGAAAATGGGATGGATGTATGATGGCAAGAGCAAGAGAGAATGGGGCGAAATTTCTGTAGCATAACCTTAGCTCAAAGAATGGTGAAGAAATGAGTGAGGAGAGGCTCTATTTATGCTTTGAGAGGCAAACTCACCCCTCTTGGATGAGATCCAAGTGTCAAATACCAAGCAAGGGAGAGAATCTCAAGGAGGAGGGCGCACCACTTAGGGTTTGGGCATGGATTGGTTATGTGGCATGTGAGTTGGAGTGTGGGGACAAGGTAAGGATGAGGTGGTAGGCTAGGAAGGGTGCACTATTCATGGGAGGGGCCCACAAATCAATTCAAATGTGTTTCAAAGGTTTTATGTGTGAGGGGGGGCGCAAATCCCCCTAGGGGCGTGGGTGTTTAGTTGAGTGAGTGTGTAAGGGGGTGTTTAAAGGTTAGAATGTGGTTGGGTAGGTTAGGTATCATCCCTCTTGCCCTTTTCCATCTTAACATTTAACCCATTAACTCAAAATTACAAAAAATACATTTTGACTTAGCAATTAAAATTGTTGTTTTGACTGACTGACACTCCGGGTGGACAAACACCTAGTACAAGTTGTCCGACTGAGCTGAAACTTGGTCCAAGGGTGTAGGGGGTGCCTTTTCATTTCTTTTGAGCACAAATACCCCTATTAAAAACCCAAAGGCCTAGTTTTTACAATAATTGCTCAAAAACAATTAATTAATTAAATAATTAAAATCCCAACCTTAGGAAAATTAATTAAATTTAAATAATTAAAAAAAACCTATCTAGACTCGATGAAATTCTGCGAAACTTTCTATGATGTCTTGCATGGTCATTTACATCATTCCTAAACAATAGCTACCAGAGGATGAGACCATTAGAACGTCGTTCACCACTTTGGAGGAATTATTGCAGGTGTGAGGGAAAAACTCAAGGGAAATCAACCAGGCTGAAAAGCCCAATTGATAACCAGAGGATAAAGAACCCTCGGTGAAAGGAACTCTCCCAATGAAAACATCCCAAGGTACCTGACCTAACTATGATCCATGCAGACCTATTACATTATTAACCCACGCAGGGGTGCGAAAATTCTGTTTACAAAAATTTGTGTTGGAGGCATAAATTGCCCAGTAGAACCAAACTGTCTTCGACATAGTTGCATCTGATGATGCATATCTTCATGGCACATGGAGTTGACCCCCTAGTTGAATAGGTGGTCAACAGGTCTTTCATCTTAAATTCTGCAGTGAGCTTCTTCTTACAATTTTGTGATGATCTTTTCTTCTCTAGTTAAGAATAAGTCATCCTAACTATGATCCATGTAGAACTATTACATTATTAACCCACGCAGGGGTGCGAAAATTCCGTTTACAAAAATTTGTGCTG
>SNQJ01S0071601.1:38461-49920 GCA_010110895.2 Picea sitchensis | reverse complement strand
TTTATTTTTGTTGAACAAGGTAATTGATGTTTGTTCAAGTTTTTATTTGAATAACAATTTATATATTGAAAGATAAATATTGAGCATTTTTTCAAGGTGAATCCTATGTTTTTTTTTTACGAAAACGTTTATGTTGCATTAAGAGGCATTCTGGCAAGCCAGAATCAGAAAGTTACAACTCTGAAGAAGGTTGGTGACCTCTAACAGTCCTGCCAACCTTCTTGTGAATGTCTTGGGAGACCAATCCCATCTGCTCCTTGAGCTAATTCGAGAAAATGACAAAGAAATCATACATGAGTAAATTCTCACAAACTGTGAGCATAGTAGAAGACAAAAGCAAAGCATTAAACTGAGGGGCCTGAAATTTTCCCCTTAATGTAGGGATCCAGCTTTTTCTGAGAACCTAAAGCAATGTTAGAGGCCGCCTCCTTTTCTCTACGTGCTTTGTTGGTCCTTCACCCTCCGGTAAGGGGTGGAGACGAAACTGAATTGTCTTCAGGTTCATAAGTTCCCCCAGAGCCGCTAGAGGGGACTGTAACAACCAGGCCTACATGGGCAGAGGGTTCCATATCTGAAGCCTGAATTTCTCTCGCTACTACTGAATTTGGGGGGGTGGAATCCGGGAGGCTTTCATCTGCTGGAGGGTCTTCCTTAACTATTGTTGCTTATGGATCTAGGGCTTCATCTTCCTTCAGCGCATCAAAGTTGTTTTTATTTTCTAGAGTTGCCTCTGCTGAATGAGTGGCCTGTGGATCCTTTCGCCTTGACTGCCTTCATCGGACGGGCTAAAAAACATCTTCTTTGACTCGTCCCAGCTCCTCGGAGGCTTTGGGGCAACATTTTTCGAAGTGACCATAAGCATGGCACCAGAGGCACTTAAAGGGAATCTTTTCGTAGTCCAGATCTTGGATATGGAACCATTCCCCCAGGGATAGCTTAATGGCTTCTGGAAGACCTTTCTCGAGGTTAACCTCAACACAAATGTGAGCATAGGTAAATTGGTCCCCTTTCAACTCCGCGCTGTCCAGGAAACGCCCAAGCTTATTTCCAATGTCCTCCAGAGAATTTTTCCCCCAGAGATGCAAGGGAAGGTGAGGTAGCCTAACCCAAACAGGGGCTGCGGTGATCTCGGCTCTGGGGTTGAAGTCAAGAGTCCAGGGGGCTAATAACATTCCTCTCGACCCCATGAAATAGGGTCCAGATCTAAAAACTAGATCACAGTCCTCTTTCCTCTTGAAACTACAGACAAAAAAACCCCTGCCTGCTGTGCACAGAGAAATGTTTCCCTGTATCAACAACTTCCAACGGTCATCCATCCATGCCTCCACCGTTTTGGGGCTAGGCCATAACCCTGTAAACTTTCCGATGAGGGCCTTTTCTACTAGAAGGAGGGCAATACTGCAAGGTCCCTCTGGAGATAGCTCCAGAGAAGGGATCTACTCCATCTTCTTAACAAACTTATACGAGAGAGAAGGCTTGGATTTGGGTCCTGCCGAGCAGACTAACACTTTGAATTCTTCTAGAGGATCTTTTTCCCTCTCGTCAGTCGGGTCTAGGGCCATCGTAGCAGGGTGTCAACCACCAGCAAACAAGAAGATGGAGGCCAAGACCACTGCTCCAAATCACATGAAAAAATGCAGGAGAAACTCAGGCTGGACACTCTGAAAACGTCGATCTGTGGCCCTGTACGCGGGGAACCTTGAGCGGCTGCTACAGTCGAAGATCCGTGCCCTTGCAATCGAAAAACCAGAGTGGAGGCGGCTAGGGTTTAGGCCCTAGCCGCATTGACATTCCATCTCATTCCGTCTCGCTTCTTCTCACTCCAATCCATCGCGTCCCTTCTGTTAAGGTGAATCCTATGTTGAACATAAAATTATTGATATTAATTTTTAATAATTTTTGTGACAATGAAGTTTTTTTTAGACTATTCTGAAATGTTGATCTTGTTAAAAACTTTTACAGATAACTATACTCATGGGGAAAAAAAGTTCACGCAAGGGAAAATTTGTTCGCACTTGAGATTTAACCCACCATAACGGTCAAAGGAAAGCGCATTATTGGAGAAATAAATGAGAACATGTAAATATTGAAGAAAGAAACGATGATAATGTAAATAGAGATTTTCAACAAGAAGAAGTCCAACCAGGTATGCATGCACATATTGTCTATATTAAAAGTATAGNAATATTGAAGAAAGAAACGATGATAATGTAAATAGAGATTTTCAACAAGAAGAAGTCCAACCAGGTATGCATGCACATATTGTCTATATTAAAAGTATAGAATTCAAATTTAAAATATTTTTTAATATAATTGATTGTAATTACGATTTGATGTTTTTCAGAAAACATAAATAGATTTGTCTCATAATGTCGATGAAGATGTTGAAACTGAAATTGAAGCAGAAGACGAATCACCTATAGGTATGTACATAAATTTAGATAATACAAGATGGAGACTTGTATATAGTTTAGTGAATTTATGTTTGGGTTTTTTTTTTAATATAAACTTTAAATTGAAATATGCAAGAGAATCTATCAACATTGATGATGAAATATTAGAAAACATTGATACTGAAAATTTTGGGAAGAAAGAAGCTAACAATTATATAAGATATCGAACTAAGAATATGTATAATACTTTTTTCAAAGATGAATCAGTAACAGTACAAGCTCAACTTTTACTCTGTCTAATAAAGTCAAGAAAGTTAAAAGAAGCTACCTCATTATTGGGTATTCAAAAGGCGACAAAAGATACAAAGGTGAAACAAAATGTCTTTGAGAATATAACTAGTGTATTAAAATCTTTTGGAAAATCTCGAAAAAAAGATGTCAGTGTTGCACATAGAGTGATACAAACAACAGTTGTTTCATCTAGAAATATAAAATATCATTTGACACGACACATGGCAAAAATGATGGGAACGCCAAGAAAAACATTGTACAAACATAGAAAATTTCAATTGCAAATAGATGCAAATGATGAACTGGCTTGTTGGACAGTGATTTCTAGACAACCCTACAAAGATAGACTTGTAGAAAATGTTAAATAATTGGCCTGTAATTGTTGGTTGACAGAATCTCGTGTTTCACCACATACAAGGGATGTTTTGTGAAGAATAATAACATGAAAACAATATGAAGAACATCCAAAACATATATTGCCAATGACACAAATAGAATTTTTCCATAAGTTCAAAGATGAGCACAAAGAAGTTAAAATTTCCATCAATACATTTGTGCAACAAAAACCATGGTTTGTTAGACCCATCACTGTACATGACACTTGTTGTCGTCATTATCATGTGGAATTTGAGTTATATTACGACAATTTTCTTGATTTTGGTAAAAAATTATGGCCAAGTTCACCTCCTCCCACATTCCATGCTTATATATCCAAAATTTTATGTGAAAGAGAAGGTGATGAATTATTTTACCAATAAAAATGTGTTGGTGGAAAGAAATGTTATCGTTGTGGAAATCTAAGTGTGTTTCACTCAAAGTATCCTATTGATATGAATTATCAATCACTTTCTAATATCACAGTTAATTGGAAGAGATATGAATATATCAACTACACAACTCCACATTCTTCAAATGTTATTTCCAAAAGGATTGATTTGAAAGTAGATAAAATCTACGTGATATATTTTTTAAAGAAGTTTGAGGAAGAAATTTATAAATATGCCAAGAATTCACATAGAGCTCGATGGAAAGATGTTGTCCCTTGGTTATGTAAGGAAGAGAATATTAAGGAAGAAATACAAAGTATGAATTGTGCGAAAGGCATAGTAACTGAGTAAGGGTCGAAGTGGTTAAAGAAGCAAAAAATAAGGAGGGAAGTAAGGAAAATCAAGCCATTGAAAGAGAAGATCGAGGGAGATAAAGCATCAAAGAATATAGAACGTGGAAAACTCAGCAAGCGGAAGAAGACACAAATGGATACTTTGGAGCACCTTGCAGAAAAGGAGGAAGGATTGCCTAGTGAAGCCTAAAAAACGCAGGTCAAGTGGACCCAGGGTTTCAACAACTAGGGTTTTGACACCTACACTTTGGTCTAAGGTTGTCTGAGAGTCATGTAATGTATAAATAAAGTTCTAGAAGACCTAGGAGGGTTCTTTCTTGCTCAAATCTTCATATGATGTTCATTTTTGGTTATTATTGATTGTTGTTGAGAGAAATATTGAGTCTATATTCTAGATCTTTAGCTGGGTGCGTAGATCAACCCTACAGCTGGGTGCACAGGAAGGGAAGAGAAAGAGAGAAAGAGATCTGCAGCTAAGTGCGCAGATAGAACTATATGTTTTCACCTAATAAATCAAGAAACACAGTTCTGTGGACATAGCCCTAGGGAGAGGGTGAACCACGTATATCTTATTGTCTTTGTGGTTGATGTTTTTTTATTTGTTATCTGTTATATTTTTATTGAATGATTGTTAGATCAGAGATATAACTTCGCGAAACTAGCGTAAGAGTGATAAATAATATCTAGATTGTTTGTGTTTTGTTTTGGAATCACTTTGAATTTCCTCTAGTTGTAGACACATGTCTCCTGCAACCCCCTATTGCTACTTTAGGTGAGACTGCATCTGCTTCATAGGTGTTTCCAAAAGGGACAATAGTTAGGGCTTGTTGGTGCAATGTAAGAGATGAACGTTGGGTTTGCCCCTGTGCCAAAAAATGGTTTCATTGTCAGGACCAGGATCTTCTTGAGGGACTGTCAAGGTGGTTTCCATCGAAGACAGATATTCAAAACCGGATAGAAGAACAAGAAAAGGACTTCGTTGAAGCTTAGAACAAGAATCCTAGCATTAGTATAGAAGATTGGTTGGGAAGGTACGTCTTTACCGACATACATGAGATTTTCTTTGGAGGAGTGCATAAGGAGTTATATGATTGGTTAGCTAGATTAGCAAACACCCAGTTTGAGATCATATATAGACCACTTGTGGTTTGGACAACAACGCTAATCAATAAAGTCAAGAGAGTCGATAACACTGTGTCTAGAGAATTGTATCTCTTGTTTGATAGAACTATTGGAGGCTACATTACTGAGTTCACTATTGATAGAGTAGAATCATATAGTCAAGAAGAGAGGTATTTCTTCAAGGGACCTAGAGGAAAGTTCCTACACCTTTTAAAACTGAGGATTAAGATGTTATTGCGTGAGAAGAATATCTTGAAGATACAGTGAAGCTAATGTTCAATAATTCAGACAATGACAGTGACACAAAGGTTGGACACACATGTAGTGGGATATCATTTAGATAAGTTCCTCTTGCGACCCTGTTTAAGCAGAATTACGAAGACAAGGGATTCTACAGTGGATAAGAAGCATAGCTATCGGACAAAGAGCATTCAAAGTATGCAAGGGTAGAGGATGCAGAGATTGAAGAACCTCGCTGAGGAGAATCAAAAACTTCAGGCAATGTGCCTACTTTTGAAGTAAGTACTATTAATCCTCCTGTTGTTTTAGAATAATTAAGTAACTAGAGTAACCAAAGTAGCCAGAGAAATTAGAGTACTGTTACAAGTAGTTTAGCACATACTCAATCAAGAAGCCCAGCAAGATCTATGAAAGATGAAACAATGTTACCTATCTTTAGAGGACATGGATATAAATATCCTGACCAACATTGGTTCTTATGCGAAGCTGTCTGGAGCATTAAGAAAGTGACTCATAGATCAAGTTGTTAAGAGAACTCAGTTTAGTACTACCTTAAGGGATCACACTCTGAACTGGTATATGAAGTTTTCTTCAGGACCTGGACAGCCTAAACCAATGAATGACATTAATACCGCACTTCCTGGGAATTCAAGAAGCCTAATTTGGAGTCGCAGTGCATTACAGAGTTGAGGGAAATCAAGCAAAAGGTCACTCAACTTGTTTGGGAGTTTGATCAGAGGTTTAAGACTCTGACAGGTCATTTAAGTTTTCAAATCCCAGATGAACAAAATAAAGAATGGTTCATCGATGCCCTCTTGCCACATATCAGAGCTCCTTTGATGCAATAGAAAGTCGCTTCGCAGGCTGAAGCTCTGGAGATTTCTATGAAACTATAAGTAGCCCTTGTAGGAAAATCCAGTCCAGGTATGAGTTAGATCTTAAATCAATTAACTAGTTTATCCTTACAAGTTGAAGATATGAATAAGGACAAAGCGAAGGAGAAAAGAGAAGATATATGTTGTATCAGACATAAAGAAGAGGGCCATGAAAAAGAGAATTGTCCCCTATTTCATGAATACCTGGCCTCGGGAGCACCTATACCTTTGAAGAAATCCACTCTACCATGGTGTGAGGTATGTGGAAATAGACATCGCCTTGGTGAATGTTATTATATGCAGAAATATGTCCAGACACCTACCAATATTTATTGCACATTCTATAAATCTGTGGGGAATGATGAGAAGGACTGTAGGGATTATGATCTCATGCATGAAATATCAAGGGATACATATAGAATTCAAGGAGAAACATAGTAAGAAGGAAATAATGCACAATTCAACTCCCAGGGAAGAGGAAAATTCAACCCTCATGGTGGATTCAAAGGAAGAGGACGGGGAGAAGGTATGGGCCGAGGTATAGGTAATATTATTTGCTATAATTATGCACATCCAAGACATTTGGAAAGGGATTGTCAGAACCCTTGTACTACCTGCAACTACTACAACTCATTTGATCATGTCATCGAAGATTGTCCTGTATTGTTAGCCAAACTGCAGGAGAGATGAGGAGGAAACATCCAAGTCCAATTGATATCAACAGAACCTCGTGGTGAGGACCCAAGAGTCGTTGTTATTACTAGAGGAGGAATTTTTATAGGAGAACACAGGGTGACTCTAGGAAATACTGCAGAAGGATCAGGGATCAGAAGAGTTGCGGAGAAGGCATGAATGTTTGATCCAAGGAGAGAGAGGCATGCTTTTGAAGAAGCAAGGAAAAAAATTGTAGGAGAATAAGATTCTTCATCTAAGATACAACTAGAGGTAAGGGAATGTGAAATGCCACTAGCATTTGACTAATATGATCTATCTGGACAAGGAAAAGAGGTAAGGAAGCTCATATACTTTTTATACACATGTATCAATTTGATCAAAGATGAGAAACTTGTGCAAGAGATACAACACCTAGTAAGAGAGTATGAAATTGGAAGAATAGAACCTATGTTGAGTATAGCTCTGAATCAAGTATTAAGGAAAAGAAGGAGAAATAAGGAATTGCACCTTAGTGCTCAGATTGGAGACTACGACATGGACTATGTGGTCCTTGACTTGGGATCAGAAGTAAATTTTATGACGAAGCAGACTTGGGAACTGATGGGAAAACCTATATTGATTTAATATCCTATCAAGCTTAGGATGGCTAATCAGTAGGTGGTGAGCCCCTTTCGAATACTAGAGCATGTCCCTGTAGACGTTGATGGGGTAAGGACATTTGCAAACTTTGAAGTGATTGAAATTGTTAATGATATCTATCCTTATCTTGCACTGTTAGGAATTGATTGGGCTTTCAAAAATTCAATTGTTGTTGACCTAAAGAAGAGAAGAATGACATTTGAGGGTAATGGCCTTAAGTTCATTACACCTATTGACCCTGATGAAGGTCACAAATACACATAACTGATAAGAGAAGAAAACTGTGCCTACAATCTAAAAAACATATACAAACTGACAACAAGACAACAAGAATATATTAATCCCACAGCAGATGGAAATCTAAGTTGGTGAAGTGAAAGTGAATGTTCATCAGATTTAGAGGAAGCATTGGAAAACTGGTAGAATAGAATGTACGAAGTCTCCACATGGCGATGTGCTAGATTGACTAGAGAAGTTTGTTGGATTGGCACAAAAGAAAATAATCTCCCTACATTTGATGGCGTGAATAATTTAGAGACATTTCTAGCTGAATTTGAGAAAATTGTACTAGTATAGTAGAGGATGTTGGCACTAGATGAACCATTGAAAGAAACACCAACTAGATGGTGGGGAACACATAGGAACAACATTGTAGAATGGGTACAATTTCACACCTTATTGACAGTGCACTTCTTAGACCAAGCTGGCGGATGCGAAGTTAGATACACAGGTCATAGTTTCCCTAAGGACCATGTGCGAAGCTATGAGGAAGCCTAGAGAAATATTCCTAAAGAACAGTGGGTGCATAAGTTCATTAACACTTTGGATACTACACCTATCAACTGGTATCTTCAAGAAGAACTGCGCCTCATCACTACAGACTGGTATGGTATGACTCAAAACTTTAAGACTATGTTTTTATTTGAGATTTAGTACCCTACAATAGATCAGGATTTACAAATTGTAATACAAAAGGTATTTGAGGAGGCACCTAACCTCCCTTTTGAGAAAGAAGAGGATGAACGGACTACACCTCTTCAGAGATTACAGGGTTGTTATAATATTAATATTGATGAAGATGATGATCCTAGGAATGTAAACATCACATAAACTAAAGGAAAAAGAGACATAGAAGGGCCAGGGATTGAATTACCTTTTATTGGGAAGCCCAATAAAATAAAGAAGGTTAATATTGGAATAGAGAAAACACCTTAGTTGAAAAATGTTGGAGATTACTGGGATGATGCTACTATTGATAAGATCACAAAACTACTGCATGAGTATCAAGACTTGTTTCCAACCAAGTTCATAGACATTAATGGAATTAAAGGGCCCATGGGGCAAAATGAAGATCCTTCTGAGACCAGATGCAAGACCCATCAAGAAGAGACCCTACAGACTGAATCCCAAATACAAGAAGAAATTTAATATTGAACTGGATATAATGTTGGTGCAGGAATCATAGAACCAGTTGAAGAATCTAAATGGATTAGCCCTATGGTGGTTGAAGATAAAATGTCAGGAGAAATCAAATTTTGTGTACATTTAAGGAAACTGAATGATGCATGCCTACATGAACCATTTCCTACACCCTTTACTGATGAAGTTCTATATAATGTAGGAGGATAGGAGGTCTACTCATTCACAGATGGATTTTCAGGTTATCACTAGATCAAAATTTCGAAAGAAGATCGACATAAGACCACATTTGCAATAGATTGGGGTTCTTTTCAGTACACTGTGATTCATTTTGGCTTGAAGAATGCACCAACCATCTTTTCTAGGGTGGTGGTCGAAGCATTTAAGGAATTTTTACACAAGTTCTTGGAAGCATAATTTGATGATTGGACTGTTTTAGCCTAATGAAGGATTATATTGAATGCTTGAGATTAATGTTAGATAAGTGTAGGCAATGTCAGATTGCACTAAATCTGAAAAAGTGTATTTTCCTTTCACCCTTTAGAGTGCTTCTAGGGCACATTGTGTGTAAGCAGGGGTTGGTGGTGGATCCTTCCAAGATTTCCATCATTGTCGATCTACGTCCTGCCACTTTGGTTAGACAGTTGCACACTACATTGGGGCACACTGGATACTATAGAAAGTTTATTAAGGGTTATGCATAGATAGAAACACCCATGGAGAAGATCTTAAAGAAATATAGTAAGTTCCAATGGACAGAGGAATGCCAACAGAGCTTCGACACACTAAATCATAAAATGGTCATTGCGCCAATCTTGGTTTTTCCAGATTGGAGTAAGGAGTTCAATGTTCATGTCAATGCTTCATCCATTGCATTAGGATCAGTTTTGGCACAGTCGGGTGTAGGATACATTGACCACCCGATAGACTTTGCTAGAAATAATCTTTCTATAGCTGCAAGGAACTATACTACGACTGAAAGAGAAGGCTTGGCTATGGTATATGTGTTGCAGAAATTTAGACACTATTTGTTGGGAGGACATTTTAAGATGTTCACTGATCATTATGCATTAATGTACTTAGTCAACAAGCCAGTGCTGAGGGGAAGAATATGCAGATGGATACTATTATTCCAGGAGTATGACTTTGAAATTGTGGTCAAGATAGGAAGAATGAATAAAGGACCTGATCACTTATCTAGGTTAGAACAAGGAGATGAACCTACTAGTATGGATGATAATCTTCCAGATGCACAATTATTGGCCATCAGAAAATTCGATGATCACTTTGCCCAGATAGTTCAATTCCTGTCCACAGGAATGGCACCTCGCTAGTACACAGTCATGTAGAATAAACAGTTGGTCATCCATGTTGTTGACTTTCAACTTATAGCTGGACAATTATATAAGATGGCACTAGATGAGATCTTGAGGAGATGCGTTATGGAGGAAGAAAGACCATTAATTCTTCCAGAAGCACATGAAGGCATCACATGAGGACACTATGCAAGGAAAGCAACAACACAAAAGGTTCTTAGAGCTGGCCTCTATTGGCCTAATTTACACAAGGATGCTAAGGACTATTACAGAGCCTGCGACATATGCCAAATAGTAGGGAAGCCTTCTAGAAGGGATGAAATGTCTTTGGCACCAAAATTAACATTACAAGTATTCGATAAATGGTCCATTGAATTTGTGGGACCTATTAATGCACCAGGAAAGCGCACAAGAGCTACATACATTATCACTGCTACAAAGTATTTGACCAGATGGGCAGAACCAAGAGCAATTAAGGACTGGAATGCAACCACAGTTGTGCAGTTCAACTTTGAGGATATTATAACTAGATTTGGATGCTCGAAGATCCTTATGAGTGATCAAGGAACACACTTCATCAACAAAACTATTGAAGCCTTGACTCAAGAATTTGAAGTTCACCATCATAAGAGCACACCATACCACCCATAGGCGAATGGTACAGTCGAAGCTTTCAATAAGATCTTGGAGACAACGCTGACTAAGATTTGTAGTGTTAACAAAGATGATTGGGATATAAGAATTCCAATAGTATTATGAGCTTATCAAACTACTTGCAAAAATATGACAATGCAGACCCCCTTTAAGTTAGTCTATGGCTTGAAAGCAATGGTACCTATGGAATATTTGTTTCCTAGTTTAAGAATTGCAACATTTGCAGGTATGGATGACACATGCATTGTTCAAGATAGGCTTGCACAGTTGATCGAACTGGAAGAAGACAAATTTATTGCAAGATTTCATCAGTAGGTACAAAAAGAACAAGAAAAGGATTACCATGACAGACATATCAAGAGGAATTCATTTAAGCAAGAAGATTTGGTATTGTTATATGACAACACATTCATGAAAAATCCAGGGAAGTTTAGGACACATTGGCTTGGGCCATTTGAAGTTTCCTATGATATAGAAGGTGGAGTTGCGTAGTTGAAGACACTTAATGGAGAATGGAAGGATGGTTTAGTAAATGGAAGTCGGTTGAAGTTGTACTGTGACAACTAGTTGCCTCACATCTCTTAGTAAAAGCAAAGGAAGAAGGGTCTAGGTACTAGGTGTGGTTGAAACTGGGTACCAGACACAGAAAAAATAGTTTTCACAACATAGGAAGGGATAGAGAAGAAAGCACAAGATGCTCTGTGCAGTCTGAAAA
>SNQJ01S0071601.1:22848-38451 GCA_010110895.2 Picea sitchensis | reverse complement strand
ACTTTCCTCTTCATGGGCCATTCATACACCCAATGTGATCTTACATCCTGCTGCATCTACAGTGCAAGTTCCTCCATCCTCACTCTAATCTCAGTGAACTCTTTATCCATTGCATCTTTGCTTGGTTGCTAATGGATCTTCTTTCCACCCGGCTTATGACCTTCAATAGCCATTTTCCTGCCTTTTGTCTATCCTCCTGACAAACCTGCTGCTATCACTCTGTAACCCTGAGTGCTTCCAGCGTCTCCTACAGTCCTCTCGACTGTCTCCATGACTGTTGCCTACCTACAAACAATCACCACAGAGTTCCAATGCTCTATCTCCTTCTAATTCTCTTCTGCAAGCTGCCTCTGTCACCTATAGAAGTCAAATCCTGCTCTGATACCACAAATGATGTGTATCAGAGTATTATTTCTCCTCTTTCTTCCTCTGCCTACAATATACAAATAGCGTAGAGCTCTGATACCACAAATGGCGCACACCCCTGACCCTTGGGCCAGAATCCGCTACAGGATCGTTCTAATCTCCTTGAGCCAAAGAGACTCCTTTGGTTCCTCGCTGAAACCCCACAATGGAACCGATCCACAAGTCCTTTTGAAACCCCACCTGTGTGAATGAGCACTAGGTGCGAGCTTCACCCTCACATGACCACAACTGGCCTTGGCGCAATAACCTTTCGCAACTCACAACTCGCGAGTTCGTGGGTCGAAGACCCTCGACTCCTCTTTTCCAAACTCCCGATACCCGAGATGATGATATGAGTATAGCCCCTTCTTTCACTAGTGCCTCTACTAGTGACCACCAGCTAGGGCCTCGATCTAGCACTCCTCTCACAAATTCACGACTTCACGACTTGAAGTGTTGAGCCTTCCTGCTCTTCTTCCATGAATCCATGAGATACGATGGTCAATGATAGGTTGAATCCTTCCCAAGGTGACATGTGTCCTCCACCTGTCACCTCTTATGTCTTTCCTCTGGCATTTTTTGTTACACCACCTGTTGACTATGTGGCCCACCTATCAGACGTGCAATGTGTTCGTGCGAGCCTCGGCGCTCGGTGCTTCGCGACTTCCACAGTCGAAAGGAAGTTCCTCCAAACCCCAAACCTTCGATACATGATGTATTAAGACACTAGATCTCATGGGTCTCCTTCCTCCTTGATCAATGGTTCAAATTTCATCGCGATCTCGTGACTCGAGATTTTGTAGAGCAAAGGCCTTCGCCTCCCAGCTCACAATACCCGACTTCACAAGATAATCCTGATCTCTACCACCTGTCCTCTAGAATGGATGGTCCCGATTCCTTCGGGACTTCACAAGTTGCAAAGTCGCAAGAATTCCCTCTTCCACTCTCCAATGCCTGAATCCCCAAAATACAAGGATCTCATGACATGTGTCCTTCGCAGATGAATGGATATGATGTGTTCAAAACTTCATGAGTTGAGACTTCCTGTCTCGTGACTCTTACTCTTCTCATATGAGGATTAAACTTCATGCAGATCCTACTAGATATGATGGCTATCGGTCCGTGCACTCATATCTGACGGCCCAGATCTGTTCCTCCCTTGTACACTCTTATGTTGCTGCCTGGACACGAATCCAACGGTCCAGATCTCTTCTAGTTCCTGAACCGATGACAACTGTAGCTCCTTCCTAATCTTTTCTCTTCTTCCTTGCTTCGAAGATTTCTAAGTATTGAAGGTCTCGACCTTTGTTCTCTTCTGCAAATCCTGTCTCCTTGGCTCTTGCCTGTATTCAAAGGATGTTGTCCCTCCAGAGATTTTCGAATTCTTAACCCTCCAAAGGGTTCCTCTACCTTTGTGCTCCTTGCAGTTGTTTCTCTGTGTGCAAAGGCGCTCTTCCTCCTGAGCTTTGTCCTCCTTGAATCCTTAAAGGATTCTTCGAAATCTGCACTCCTTGCAGGGTCCCTGCACACACGAAGGTGTTATCCATCCTGAGATTCTATGTTGCTCAAACCTCTAAGGGACTTAACCCTTTTCTCTCCCTTAGATGGAGATTTGGTGCTCCTCTTAGCAACCACTTACTCAAGCAACTCCTTGCTGAGCCTGCAGGGTGTTCAGTAACCCTATCAAGGTCCTCCTGTGACACTTCTCCTATTCCAAAACTCAAAAGAGTTCTTCCTGTGCGCTCCTTGCACTGGCTCGATGCCCTCCTGGAAGAGCTTCTACAGAACCTCAGACATTCTATTGCTCTGATACCCAAATGACACAGACCCTCGACCCTTGGGACAGAATCTGCTACAGGATCATTTTAATCTCCTTGAGCTAAAGAGGCTCCTTTGGTTCCTCGTTGAAACTCCACAACGAATCCGATCCATAGGTCCTTCGGAAACCCCACCTGTGTGAATGAGCACTAGGCGCGAGCTTCACCCTCACACGACCACAACTGGCCTTGGCGCAATCACCTTTCACAACTTGCAACTCACGAGTTCATGGGTCGAAGACCCTCGACTCCTCTTTTCCAAACTCCAGATACCTGAGATGACGATACGAGTATAGCCCCTTCTTTGACTAGCGCCTCTACCAGCGACCACCGGCTAGGGCCTTGATCTAGCACTCCTCTTGCAACTTTGCGACTTCGTGACTTGAAGTGTTGAGCCTTCCTTCTCTTCTTCCATGAATCCATGAGATGTTATGGTCAATGATAGGTTGACTCCTTCCCAAGGTGACGCATGTCCTCCACCTATCACCTCTTCCATATTTCCTCTGGCATTTGCTGTTACACCACCTATCGACTACGTGGCCCACTTATCAGACATGTCACATGTTCGTGCAAGCCTCGTCACTCGATGCTTCGCGACTTCCACAGTCAAAAGGAAGTTATTCCAAACCCTGAACCTCTAATACGCGATGTATCGAGACACCAGATCTCATGGCTTTCCTTCCTCCTCGATCAACTTTTCAGATTTCATCATAATCTCACAACTGAGGATTTTGTAGAGAAAAGGCCTCCACCTCCCAACTCACGATACTCGAATTCACAAGATAATCTTGATCCCTACCACCTTTCCTCTAGAATGGATGGTCCCGATTCCTTCGGGACTTCGCAAGTTGCGAAGTTGAAAGACTTCTCTATTCCACTCTCCAATGCATGAATCCCCGAAATATGAGGATCTCGTGATACGCATCCTACGCAGATGAATGGCTCGGATGTGTTTGAAACTTCGTGAGTCGAGACTTCATGTCTTGTGACTCTTCCTCTTCTCATATGAGGATTAAAATTCATGTAGCTCCTACTGGATCTGATGGCTATGAGTCTGTGCACTCAGATCTGACGACCCAGATCTATTCCTCTCTTGTACACTCTTTTTCTACTGCCTGGACATGAATCCAACAATCTAGATCTCTTCTAGTGCCTGAATCGACGACAACTATAGATCCTTCCTGAGCTTTTCTCTTCTTCCTTCCTTGGAATATTTCTAAGTATTGAAGGTCTCGGCCTTCATTCTCTTCTGCGAAGCCTGTCTCTTTGGCTCTCGCCTATATTCGAAGGACATTGTCCCTCCTGAGCTTGTCGAACTCTTAACCCTCCAAAATTTTTCTCTACCTCTGCGCTCCTTGCAGCTAATGCTCTGTGCGCAAAGGCACTCTTCCTCCTGAACTTTGTCATCCTTGAATCCTTAAAGGATTCTTCGACCTCTACACTCCTTGCAAGGTCCCTGCACACATGAAGGTGCTATCCATCCTGAGCTTCTCTATTGCTCAGACCTCCAAGGTACTTAACCCTTTTCTCTCCCTCGGATGGAGATTTGGGGGCCCTCTTAGCAACCACTTACTCAAGAAACTCCTTGTTGAGCCTGTAGGGTGTTCAATAACCCTGTGAAGGTCCTCCTGTGACACGTCTCTTGTTCCAAAAATTAAAAGAGTTCTTCTTGTGAACTCCTTGCACTGGCTCGATGCCCTTCTAGCAGAGCTTCTACAGAACCTCAGATGTTCTTTCTTCTCACTAAACGCAAAATAGAGTTCTCCTCCTCAATGAAACTCGTGCATATGCTCAATGCCCACCTGGCAGAACTCTCACAGAATCCTCAGTGATTCTGGTTTCCCTTTGATTTCATATTACAATTCTCCTGTGCACTATCTGCAACTACTCGATTCCCTCCTGACAGAGCTCTACAGAATCCCTCAGTGATTATGTATTTTGCTGTGTCCTCTTCTGCACACCCTCACCTCCAAGGTGTTCAACAACCTTGATATTTCTCCTTGAGCCAATGACTTCGGTTGGTGCATCCTCCTGACACGTCCTTGCCCAAATTCTGCAGAATTCAGGAGTGCACCTATGCACTGGCTTTCAGAACCCTCAACGTTCTGTCACACCCTCTTGGCATGAAGCCTCAAATAACCCCAAACTTGAAATCAAGGAACCCATAGATAGAAGAACCTATATGCCCCTGCAAATGCATACCTAACATGCATCTATAGCATATCATAAACACATAAAGACATTCATTCATGAACTCATAAACATATGGACAACAACATGCAGGAAAAACTGCTCTATTTGTATTAAACAAGAATGTCTCTTTACAATGTGTTTGAGCTCAAACTGCAACAGAGTCTCGGTTCTCCTCTCTTCTCTCTGTGCTAATTGACTTCCCCAACTACTTTTTTTTTTGTTTTTTCTCATCCTACATATAAAGGATATTTTACATGAGGGGGCTCTTCGAGCTCTTCTCTCCATCTCACCTACTCTCATTCAATTACATTGAATTCACAATTAAATGGCTGTCTAGTCCAGATTGGAGCTAGATCCAACCTTACAACTATTTAAGGCTACTCCTAACTAATTCCTTCTCAAAGGCATGGATCTATGGCTCCACGGCCTTACATACATTAATTACATTGAAATCAAATTCAAAATGTGAGAGGATTGACGCCTCTCTTCCTTGAATGTGTGCTTTGACTGCGCTAAGTGGGCTAGCTAGCTAGCACATGGCTAGCTTGGGAGTGATGCTCTTGCATCATGTTCCATCTGAGGATCATGCGCAATGTCTAGGGATGAAGTCCGTATGTTCGGAGTGGACCTGTGAAGGATAGTGCAGATGAGAGTCTGCAAGCACTCCTCGTGATGCTCACGCATTTTTTCTTTGATCAACAACTCCTTCGTGTCACTCCTGACTTCGAAGACTGACTTCTGGATATTTTCCAAAGAATTCTGAAGCTCTGTAAAACCATCACATTGAGCGCATGAAGGTTTTGGCGGAGGATAAAGCAGGGACGAAAGAGGAGGTGAAGTGTGGGGGGAGGAATAAGAAGTGTGGGGGGAGGCAGAAGAAGTGAGGGGGGAAATTGCACTAGGAAGAGAGGACAAAGAAGGCCAGCGGAAGGGAGGCTAGTGTATGGATGGAACTTCTGGGCTGAGCTCATGTACGAAGCCGAGTTAATTACCCATGCTATCAAATCACTACACTCTGCAGGCCCATGGGGAGGACAAAGGAGGTAGATCTAGGATGGAGGAATGAGAGGCATGAGTTATAGGCGGAGGGAAGTCTAGAGTGTTTTGTCATCCTCTTCCCCACGAGCTATACCACACAACCCCTCTTTTGGAGTTTCCCCTTTTCCTTGGCATCGAGAAGCTTCCATTAAAACATAAATTATCCTTTCACCATAAAACATAAATTATCATTTAACCATAAAACATAAAAATTCAAATTATAAGATATTGATTATTTATTAATGAATAAACAATATATTTCACCATCATAAACAATATAAGAGAAATCAAAGATGAAACAATAAACAATATAAGAGAAATCAAATATGAGACAATAAATTGATATTTTGAGTTCAAAATATCCATATATATATATATATATATATATATATATATATATATATATATATATATATATATATATATATATATATATATATATATATATATATATAATCAAAGTTTGAATAGTTACACCGTCAAATACATAGGTTCCACATCCATTTTACTATGATAACAAAAACTAAGACATTTAACTTTAAAATTCTATACATAGGTTCCACATCCATTTTACTATGATAACAAAAACTAAGACATTTAACTTTAAAATTCTAGACTCTAAGCCATCACTTTAAGTTAGATCACTTCATATGTGCAATTCAAACATGCAAAAGAAAACATAATTCAAAAATTAAAAATTTACGATAAAATATATGTACAAATTTAAAATAAAATGTACACATGTACCATTTTAGATAAATAAAACAAGTTGTGATTAAATAAAAATTAGCATACATTCAAAAAGAGTTAAGTCTCATCCTCCAACATACTCCTTTCCACCAAATATAATGTAAACATATTTTCCATACTCCTTTCCACCAAATATAATGTAAACATATTTTCCACCAAATATAATTTAAACATCTTTAACAATAAAAAACAATAATAAAAAAAACAAATAACACATATTAGCATATATAATTTAACTAAATATTAAATAAACAATAACAAATAATAACATACCCAACCAGAGTAAAACAGATTTAAGATTTTCCCTCTTTTTTTATTACACTTTTTTGACACTTTTTTTAAACCAAACTTCCATCACAAAGTTCCAAAACTTCCAAAATAGTTACTCTCGACATTAAACATTCACGATTTAAACAATTTGTAAAATCTTATCTAAACTCTTAAAAAACTTTAAAGAGAAAAATTGTGTTCTTGGTAAGAAATTTTTGTGTTCAGAGTTAGATAATAATATGAAAATAAATATAGAATTGTGTATGCAGAAAGTTCACAAATATCCATAATTTATTCTTCCAATAAAATACTTATCTTCTTATGGATAAAGTCTCAAATCCTTCAGGTGAAATTATCATCCCAGGTGATCTTATTTACTCAGTAGTAAAATACTAATCTCATCAGTAGTAAAATACTTCTCTCCTCTTCTACAATGGAATAGATGTCCTCATATAATCAAATTCCATAATTTCCTTTCAAATCAAAGGACTCATAAATATTCATATTACGTCATTCTTCCAAGAAATTACTTATATCTATGAAAGTTCACAAATCTCCATTTTAAAAACCATTCTTCCAAAAAATAATTATCTTCTCTTTCTGCGGTGGAATAGATGTTCTCATATAATATTTCATGTACATGAAGAAAATACAAATCTGCACATATATTAAGTCATTCTTCAAAAACCATTTAAATATTTCATTTTTGGGATGTATTCATATTACATATAATCAAATGCTCTTTGAAATTATATGTGAGCTACTATATTTGAGCTATGTGAGCTAGATCACATATAGTGTATGTGAGTTCCAGAAAATACGTATCTCCTATTATCTCCTCTTTCTATGGTGGAATAGATGTTCTCATATGATCTTTCATGTACATGAAGAAAACACAAATCTTCACATATATTAAATCATTCTTCAAAAACCATTTAAATATTTCATCTTTGGGATGTATTCATATTACATATAATCATATGCTCTTTGAAATATGTCTTCGTCATAATCTAAACATAAGTAAGATCATGCACGTACATAGATTACTTGTGAATCTACTTGAATGTTGGTTTTTGTGGTTAATAACCAATTTAGTTAAGAGTTTGACAATACCCTGGCAAGACGGAATTCACTTCGTTGTAGGTAGAAAACAAAAATGTCCATACTATGCCATTATTGGACAAGAAGGCAAGGAATGCAATCGAATAAAATTTAGAAACTTCCCATTTTCCGATGTAGGATAGAGTATTTTCTCAAATAATCAAATATTCAAGTTCAAAATTAGGTCTTCATCATGATCTAAACATAAATAAACTTGAATGTACCATTTAAGACCAGGGATGATTTTAAGGATGGAAATTTGTTTTAAAATTTAGAAACCTTGGCGAATCTTACTAATCCTTCATATGCCAACTATAAATGATTGGTGATATTTCTGTAAAAATATTCAAATTTCTAAGGATTTTATATAGTTTTTATAAGAAAATAGCGATTTTAAGGTAAAATAATTTTATCCTATAGAATTTGGGAAAATCATTTTTAAAATAGCGAATCTTGTTTTTGGAAAAACTATGGAAAATTAGCCCATGAGCGAAATTTAGTCCCTAAAATCATCCATGTTTAAGACAGTGATAAGCTTATATAGGGGTTTTATATGTTTCAAAATAATCGATCAAATCATTGAAAAGTTATATAGACATTATTTTAGTAACCCTATGAATAGGAAAGGCTAAACTAAAAATTTGAGAAAACAGAAATTGAAAAAAGTAAAAATATAAGTTTATTCAACAAAAATAAGCTTAAACACTTTTATATAAAACTCCAACATAAAAGCCAATTAAAACTCACTAATGTGAAATGAACATACATTTATGAATCATCATGAATAGACGCATCCTTCCCAGGTATGGATGCTTCCTCCTCAATCCCAATCTCTCGCTCTCTCTTCTCCACATTTTGTTCAAACACTCTCAGGTACTCTTTTCTCCACATTACCCTATATAACACATTTCAAATTTGAAAATTTGATAATTAAATTTAAATGATTTTAACACATTAAATTGTAGTTTTTAATTTTGAAACATGTAATGCCTGTGATCTATCAACCTATGATTGAATAAATTAAATGTTGTTTAAGACATTCTTATTTTAAATTAATAATTTAAATGACAATTTGAAATTTTAATATATAACTAAATTTGTTTTCAACATGCAATGATACCTGCGAACTCTCACCCTCTTCAAAATCTCCCAATGAGAATTGAGACAAGATTTCACAAGTAGTAGGATATGGAATATGGATATGTGAACAACACAATTAAGAACTAAATCTCAGATTCAATGTGTTCACATTTATACAAAATTATAAATGTCATGTTTTTGATCTTATTCAAAATATTGGAGATTGGAAAACTAAAGTGCTCATCTGTGGATATTACAAAACACATACATGATTCAATTCATCCAAATTTGAACTTGTGGAATCAAGTCTCCTATTTACTGGAGTTTCCTTTAACATATCTGCAAACTGCAATTAATAACAATAACAAATCAATTATTTCTATAGATAAAATGATATGTATGTAGATCTAGAATTAGAAGTAAACTATCCTAAAATGCATCAAAAATTTACTAAATAGAACATATACCAATCTTTTGTTTGGTTCATCACTCTGAATGACCTCCTTCCAACCGTCACATAATTTTTTTTCATACTGCTTAATATCTTCTACTCACATGGTATCTAACTATGCATCTATTTTATAAACAAAAATGGCTCAAGAATTGGCTTCGGCTCGCTGACGATTCAAACCAACATCAACACCATAAAAAATTGATTCCAATTTTTCTCCGATTGCATTCCTAGCCTCTTTTTCAATCTCTGATGAAGCTCGCAACTTTGAATGTAAAGAAAATTCCCCTGTTGGGAGGGATACTAAAGGTTATGGAGGCCTTTGCAATGTCTCATTTCGATATGCCCATTTTCGATCGGACGATAGACTAGTATAATGAGGGTGCATGTCCATGAAAAACTCTGCATAAAAGTGTCTAGAAAAATATTGTGGAACCTCATCGTTCCACGAAAATTTCTCATATGCTGCCAAAAATCTATTATACAGATGTCTTGCTATGTTAGGGTGCCTAAAATATTTCACCTTCAACATCTTTCTCTTTGGCCCATATTTGAAATTAAACATTGAAATTGCATTTTCTTTTTAAACTTTATTTTTCACTACATCCTATTTATCACGACCCGTCACCTCTGAATTTGTCTTCTTCATCAAATCGATAAAACTGTCAGTGGTTGGCCCCATCTTTTGATATGAATCCATAAAGTTTTTCAATGAATGAAAAACAATCTGCAAGCTTTGTTTACTCCCCCGAGGGAGATCGAAGCTCCTCAAATCATTTTCCAACATGATTTTAACACCTGAGGATCGCTCAAGGGGCATTCCTTTAGTAATCCCTTCCTAGGGAAGCTCATCACCAACATCCGAAGGATAGGTGGATGTAGGC
Organism: Picea sitchensis; assembly: GCA_010110895.2. Classification (NCBI taxonomy): domain Eukaryota; kingdom Viridiplantae; phylum Streptophyta; class Pinopsida; order Pinales; family Pinaceae; genus Picea; species Picea sitchensis. The sequence goes on along the minus strand of SNQJ01S0071601.1, from coordinate 28,462 downwards.
ATATAATCTTCTATTTCTTGATAACGTTGCCTCCTAAATCTTCTATTTCTTGATAACGTCGCCTTCTATTTCTTCACCAACATTAGAATCTTTGTGACACCCACTCTCTCTTTCATTGTCTTCCCTTGCACTAAAACCATTTCCTACACACACATTTGAAATTAATTACAACATTTAACACGACATAAATATAAATACACAAAAATACAACGAAAATAAACAAAATCAAAGAAAATTACCAAAAATATTTTCTTGTTCTAATGTATTCCCTACATTCTCAGGTGTAAGAGTATCAATGTGAAACCTATATAAGAATGCTACATCCATATAACATGCTTGATCACATTCTCGAGTTTATCTATTCACAGACTCGTTTGATAATCTCCTCTAACGATATTGTCAATGGTCACTCAGAGTTTCAATCGAAGAAGGGGTTCCTCTTTTTTTTTCTTAGGATAGCCTAGAGCATTTGTGAGGAATGTATGGAGACTCATGTCTTGACATATCGCCTCAATATATATCCTTTGTAAATTAATGAATATGAAAGTTCATAAGTTTTAGAAACATTAAATGAAAATACTAAATTTATAAAACAAGCATTTAAGAACATATATTGAGAAAACTAGAACAACTATATTTTTTACAATCACTAACAAAACATTTACTTAAAAATAAAACAATAAACAATATCACATGATACATTTTGTTACTATCCTCTTAGATATATGCTCATAAAAGGATTCAATGGATCATTGATCAAACCCTTGGGGCAGATCTCATCATGACACATGGAACAAATTGCCAAGGAGAACTTTTAGGGTAAAACATCAATAGACTAACCAACAACATACACATGTGGCACCAACAATAGAATATTACGACAACATAATTAAGGTGGAATTAGAAAGGAGATAAAGAGGACGACAGCAATAAAAAAATGAGGAGGACGACACCAACAAGTAGAACCAAAATCCCCAAACAATAACCAAGAAGAGATCTTCAGAAAGATGGAAAATACCAGGAAGAGCGGTCATAGACACACCATTAAATAATTAAATAAGTCAAGAGAAGGAATCGAAAGTCGAGGAAGCTAACTTTCTTTAGGAAAAAGCAAAGAACAAAACCAAAAACCCAAACAACAATTAAGGGGGGCATAATTCAAGCAAGGGCGATTTCAACACAAAGTCAACAATTAAATTCTTCCAAAGTTAAGAAGGATAACTTTATTTAGGTAAATCAAAAAACCAAAAACCCACACAACAATTAAAGGGAGCGTAAGTCAAACAAGGGTAATTTCAAGACAAAGTCAACAATTAAGTTCTTCTTGAATGGCAAAATGTCCACATTATTCTCATGATATTTACTTATAAAATTTTATCATCCCAACATACAAGGAAGATCAATAATGTGATCATGCTCTTCTTAACTACTCCTAGGTCTCATGGAGCATCCCAAGAGAGAAAATAATCATACATTATGTCAACTTGGTACATAACAAAAAACAAAATAAACCAAAAAACCAAAAGAAGATCAATAATGTGATCATGCTCTTCTTTGGATGTTATTTAGTTTATACATTTGTTGTTCTTCAATAATGGTACAACCTTGAATTCAAGCCCGTCCCTATACATGGACATGTCCAAATTCAAATTTGTCATCCCATTTGATAAACATATTATACCTCTACTTGTATGTGCCTAATATGGTCTAGGTGTTGTTGTGTCTTTTTTTTTACTCTATTGTGTATGCATCCTATTGTGTTCATAAATTATTAGTTTATAGGAGGTTCTAGCTTGTCCCTGTAGATGGGTAGGGCCATATAACATGTCCATGTACAGGGATAGGCCGGAATTCCATCCTATCCATGTCCATGGACAGGGCCAAATTTTTTCCTATCCATGCCCATGGACAAGTCAAATGGGATTATCTATGTTTACTATTATAGATGTTGAGGCCAAGGTGAATAACAATATTGAAATGGTTAGGTGGTCGTGTCAATTTTATCTCTAGGTAAAGCTCTAGAATTTCACTAAGTAGCATCCTAGCTAATTATAATTCCACTAGGTCAAGATATAAAGCCTACAACAACACTAGTAGGAGATACAGTTCCTAGGAATTCTATATTCTTACTAACACAATAATCACACTCTTCTTTATATAAAGGTAATCACATAACTAACACCATATGCTTACTTATAGTATTTGGAACCATTACATGATGGGTAACTATGAAGTACGCTCTACTTTAAGCTCAATATCTACATGTTACTACTTATACCATATGCAATATCACAGAATATGCAATATTCGTAACATAATTAACACAAACCTAATGTTCATTAAACTAATAGTAATATGAGATCATTACTACTATTTTGATCACCTATCCATCACATAGAGCGAGTGTATTAGTACTACTTATGATAGTGATTATCTTATCACCATTGATTTCAATTACTTGGATATGGATTAGAGAAAAACTAACTATGATTACAACTTCCTTATATGAGTCTAATGTATCTAATTATGAACTATTGATTACATTGTTTTGAATCTCTCATTGTGTAGTAGCTAGTGATATTGCTTCCCATTAATTCCATAACATTCCATATTGTGAATCTCATCCTGGTACCAGAACAATGATCACTATAAGGATGTAAGTCCATTGAATAGGGATACTACTAACTTCTGTCCTATTTGTCTAGTTACATTTAAAGGTTGTTGTATGAGCTATAAGATAGGGAATAGAAGCAAACAACATGACTGTTAACTACGAAGGGAAATATATAATAAGAGCTAAAGGAAATAGATTAATCTATAATACAAGGGGAATAGACCCATTCCATTACTATGATATCAGTAATACAGGAACAACTTAGCTTAAGGTTCAACAAGGTGATAGCATGTTACCTATTTACTATAATCAATACGTATTGTGATATTAATCTTATCTCTTATTAACTACATGGGATATCGCTAGAAAGAAATGGAACTAAGTGTCAACAATTGTATTACACTTGTATGTTATTACAATGCTTGTGTCATAAGCTATTACCCTTATTTTCACCTATCACCATTATCGAGTAGTGTGTATATTCCCCTTATTTCCGTAATCAACACTATGGAATAGTGATAAGTAGTATGTGTTCATTATAGATATCTTAGGTATTACTTCAATATCAGCGTGGTTATCATATATAGTAAGTTTTACTTAGTGTTATATATGGTTAATATGTAAGTTCAAACTCAAAGCTATGATACTATCTCTATGGGTATAATCAATACARATCCATATATTATGCATACTACTTAGTTGTATCAATACAGTTAAATGTGTTATCTCAAAAACAGAGGCTCTATCTAAGCTATTCACACACATCACATATGTTCACTTTCAATACTATGATTCCATTCAAAGTTGATCGACACTAATATAGAAGTAATACTAGTATTATGCATATTAGTATTACCCTTTAAGGAATACTAGTATTATGCATAGTTAATACTATTCAATGGTAATAGGTATGGAAACAAGATTCACCCTTGTCACAACAAAGATCATATCTCTTATTCTTGTTGATCTCTTTGATTTTCCTCATATCTTGACTGTTCCTTTCCTTATATTCCCATATATATGGTATGCTCATACAATAAAGCTTCACACAGTATGGAGAAAATAAGGAAGAGAGAATACCATGCAATCTATAACTAGTATCTGTGCCATATTAGTGTAAATACAAAGGGTAATAGATCTCCAAATCTAATGTATAGAGGTGTCATAGAGGGCTTGTTTTGGTCTCATATCATATTAGCTCATTACTTCATCATGTTCAACCCTATACAATTAGTTGGTATGATTACAACAGGTTTGATTCATGTTTCTGTACACTTAATTTATCCCTATTGTTTCCATGATATTGAGTTTGTTATACTAGATAATACACTAATCACTATGATGTAATTAATGTGAAACATACACTTATAGGGAGAATACATGATATTGTAACTCAACTTAAAGATGGTATTGTAATCATGTTTATTACTAAAAGCTTAGATACGGTATATGTCATGATATATTAGTAATAACACATATGATAAGATGTATACCATTGCCTATACATGTAATATGGATTTGTATTAACTAATGGTAATGCTTATATGATTCATATAGTCTATGATTACTGTATGTTCACTAGTATATACACTATAACTAGGAGTGATGCCCATCTTAGCTCCAAGTAATACAAATGATTCGGGGAATTACAATGGAATCAGATTAGGCATAGGATAGTTAAAGCTCATAAGATAACAAAAGCATAGACCTATCATATTTACGTAATATAAGAACAGTCATGGTCACATTGTATTAGTATAGATCCTAGTGACCAATACTCTTCTATATCAATTCCACATGTTATAACTATCATATAATATGGGATTCCTTATTCTTATTACTCGTATTGAATAGTGTAAATAAAGATATTACTATAAGAAACACTATAACTATACTAGTAGCATCATTAACAAGGGTATTACAAAGTGTATACTCTTATCCAATACAAATGGGCTTTACTTACTCTGATTAAGAGAGATATAAAGAAATGGAATCAACTTCATATCTTACCCATATGAGCTATGCCAATGTTACGATATAGTTAAGAGTGTATATTCGGAGTCTAAGGTATAGGCCACTAATATTTGTATGATCTCCATGGAATACTATGGCTATTATCTATACCACCCTATATCAGAGTATGCATATCGATTCCCCTTGTTCATATGTTACCATATTCACTGGTAAATCTCAGACAAATCCTTGGGTCCAGTATTACTAGTATCTATACCATATAAGAATTATGTTCATGTTATCTTTAATGGGATTAGTTCACGTTTATCAGCTATAACTACCAAATTGACTCCTATTATGTGCTAGATTTTATTGTGTTTACTAAAATAAAGGTCAATGGCAATAATACTAACATAGAATTATAAGTCACACTACAACTAGTACTTTGAATTACAACAGGAGAGAATAGAGCTATACATGGTGTGTTTCATATTAGTTGAGATCAAGTTATTATTACGATAGCTTACATGCTTTGATTATTATCAGTATTAATATTAATTTTAGTTATATTACCTTTCTTAGGGAAACTATGTATATGGTGTGTACAACTTATTCAGATAAAGCACATATAGCTATGGGTTTCAATAAGGACATAAAATGTGAATCTTAAGCATATCATAGATAATATATTGGTTAAGTTGAATAGGAGAGCATAGCCCTTACTAACATGAACTCAATATAATAGGTATGATTGTAACTATCAGATAAACAAGCACATGATTAGAATGATTACCATTAATATGCATACCTTTATCGTAACCATGTATTAGTCTGTAATGTTCATAGTGTAACACATAGCCTTTACTAAGATAAGGGACAGGGTTGAATACATCCATGCCCCTGTACATGGATAGGACCATATTCGACCATGTCCCTGTACATGGACAGGGTCTCACATATATTATATGTAGCTCACATATAATATATGTGAGATAAATCACATACATTATGTGAGCTAAATTTTTAATTAAACCAAATATAAATTTT
>SNQJ01S0071600.1:38265-51199 GCA_010110895.2 Picea sitchensis | reverse complement strand
TCCAATATTAAAGAAGCAAGCTGAATCTTAGTTTCATCATCTTGATTTTTTTGTATCCTACAATACACCTCAATCTGACGAATCCAGTTATCTAATTTATCAACATTTACCTCTCCATTGTACATTGGAAATTCAAATTTAATATCAAGCTTTAAGAAAGGAATTTGTGGAGGAGTTTTACCATGTCGCTTTGGAGAATTTGGAAGAGGTTGTGAACTGGTAGAAGAAGAGGAAGATGGAGGTGAGGGTGGTGGAGAAGCACCATTCCCTTCATTTTCATTTGGAGTTTTATCACCACTATCTCCCTCGTTCTTTGAAGGGTTGTAGCCTTCACCTTGCAATCTTGTATTCCTTTCTTCCATCAAGACTTTCATCATTTCTCTCATTTCCATGAAAGCCTTTCTGAGATCTTCATCTTCTATAGGAATATGTTCATGACTCTCTTCATGAGCCATACTTGGTGAATGCCTCCTTGAAGCTTGAGGTGATGATATAATCTTTCTTATTGAAGGATGGGAACTTGGCTCTACAAGTTGACCTTCTCCTCTTGTGAGTTTCAATCTTGTGAGCATCAGAAAACAAAACACTTGCAAATAATCAAGCCTTCAAAAACCTAAGCTCTGATACCAACTTGATCTTGAAATGATAAAGGCTTATATTCTTGAAAATATTTGCAAGTTTTAATTCAAGTGTTCTTATGCAAATGGATCAATTTTGCAAACACAAATTTTTATAGAAATTACACATTCAAGATGCTGATAATAAGCAGTAAATAACAGTGAACAGTAAACACATAACACAACAAATGATAAAGGAGTTCACCCCTCTCTTGGGCTACATCTCCTAGTCCAGCTTCCAATGGATATTTTATATTATTTGATCAAAGTGATAAAATATGTTCTTTACAATGCTCAAAATTCCAAATAGATGGCTCTAATGGCTTTAGAACGTCCAAAAACCCCTAGTTGGGCTTTTTCGGCACCTGATTTGGCCAAAAATTGAAGAAGATAGTCTTCCTGGAAGTTCCCCTTCAAACTTGTTGTCTCTGGATCGACAATTTGCACCTCTGTGTGTCCAACCTAGCACCCATGCTCATTTCCATGCTAAAAACTAGTACCGGGTGAAACCGTAAAACCATGCGAACTGTAGGACGGTTAGGGCACGCCTAGCCCCTAACCACCAAACCATTGGGCATGTGGCTTACCATACGATCGCACCCGCACAATAGAAAGGGCCAAGCTTTAAAACCATGGTAACGTACCAAGTGTCAAGCATGCGGGGTTTGAATGCGCATGTGCGGTGGTGGTTATATGGTATATATATATGTGACCGGGGGCCGGGGCTTAGCCCCGGCCCAGACCGTGCCCAAATCAAAACATATTGCAATTCAAATAAATTTAATACCATATATATAATAAGAAACAACGGTGGGTGTGTCGGTTGGGCGGCCCTTCCCAAGGCTCTTCCCTTTCCTAGAGGTCATGGGGTTGAGTCTTTCCAACTACATAAATTTTAACCATTACCCAGGTGACACGTGGTGACCCTTGTTTGGGCCACGTGTCACCAATCCATTCACCACAATACCACATGTTAATAAATGATTCGTCCACACAACTGCCAACCAACACCTGCCACATGTCACATAGCCCTGCCAACTCAGCATCTGCCACATGTCGTATGACCCTGCCATGTCAGCATCCGTACGGACTGTACGGACTGTACCGTCAACACATTTTTTTTTTGCCTGTTTGACGATTTGAATAGAACGCGATATCTCACTCATCCGACATCCATTTGAACCTGAACGGGTTGCGTTGGGTTCGTGACGATGAGGTCTATCCACCCGTTCGATTTGAAGCGATTCTGAGCACTTTGAATTTTGAGCAAAATTTGACCCCCTAGATCACTTGGGATCATATTTTTTATGATTACAGAAATAAATTGGATGAAAATATTCATGCTTGCATCATGATGGGATACTCTGAAGATTATAAATCTTATCAATTATTTGACCCTGTCAAATTGTAGATCACTATCCAAAGGAATGTATGGTTTGATGATAAGTATTCAAGAATCAATTTGTTGAATGCCTCATCTAGTTTACTACATTATGGTCCCTTTGATGTTGTCTCTGACAATGGTGTTCCTAATATGTTTTTCAGTCCTCCAAATAGACAGTTAAACTGTGTTCCTTCTTTGATTGGGACATCGACTCCTGAATCGACTAGTCAGTTGATTTGTGTTTCGACTGGTCTATCATCGCACTTGACTGAAACTATTCCAAGTTATGAAAAAACTTTAGTAATGAACAATAGTTCACCCCTTTCTTGTCTTCCAAGATGGGCTACAAAGAAACTTGAATTTGTTGGTCTTGATGTCATTGATATCTCTTCCAACCAACAAACTCTTAATGAGAAGAAACATGCCATCATTGCTTTGATGACTCATGTGCTTGAAACTTATGTTCATGTTACTGACTCATATAAACATGGAAAACCTTAATGGGAGCAGGATATCAATACTAAAATGGATTCTCTATTGAATAATCAAAATTGGGATTTAGTTCCTCGAACTCAAGGGAAGAATATTGTGAAGTGTCAATGTGTCTCCAAGACCAAATTTACTATCGAATGTGTTGTTGAGTTTCATAAATCCTTCTTTCTTGAAAAATGATTTTCTCAACAAGAATATATCGACTACACTAATACCTTTGCCTATGTTGTAAAGATGAAATATGTTCGATTGAATCTCTCCTTTGCTAATCATTTTGGATGGAATATATAGGAAATGGATGTGAAGATTTATTTTCTTCATGGTGACCTATATGAAGAGATTTTCATGGAACAACATCCTATTTTTCTGACAGATTCTAATATTTTTTGTTGACTCCATGATCTAGGAGGATCCAAAAAATCAAAGAGATCGAGGAGGATCCAAAACGCTAAAAAAATTGATCTTCTCAAATGCTAATGGAAAATGGATTCATTACATATATCTCAAAGAGATGTTTCCAAAGGTGCATGAATCACCTCAAATGGATGTCATATGATAAAGTTATATCCATTTGAATTTTTCAAGAAAATGACAAAATGGGAGTGCCACGTAGAAGGCCCACAAACTACCACATGGACCATATGCACAACAAACAAGGCATATGATGATGTCATCATGACATCATCATGTTGACATGATATCACATTCTATTACCATGCATCACTCATATTTGGAATTTTTTTGGTCCAATTGAACCTATCCGGAATTGACATGTTGTAGGATGTATGGGTGACATGGCACTGACGTGGCATGACCATATAATATAGTTGGAAGGTGAATGGATACTAAGGTGGAAGATTCATACATTAGGTGGCAAAATATGTGGTACGATTTTGATGTAGGCAGCAGGTGAACCAACTAGAGAGTTCCATGGGGCACTCTCTGATTCGCCAAATTTGGCTAAAGTAATAAAATTAGTTGGGTTGAATGGGAGTCGAACCCATGAACTATGGGGGAATATTCCAAAAATATTCCAACGACTTCATACTATTCCACCTAACATTGTGCCACATGCACTGGTTGGTTAGAACAACCAACCAAATTATATTTAAAGTTGTAACCATGAATCCTGAGCATATAGGGGGTTAGTTACGCTGACTTACCCTATATAAACCTAACTCCAGACTACTACGAGAGACGATTTATCATACCAAGAAATTAGCATTAAGTTCGTTTTGATATGGGTATTTTCTCCAAGAGAGAATTTTCCTTGTTTTAAATGCAAGAGGTGTTCCTATTTTGGATTTGTCTCATTTTGTATGCTATTGAGTTCTTTGGGAGAAGTATAGAGTGTTTATACTCATTTTTCTCATATTTTCGAGAGGAATCTGATGGTGATGTAAGTTCTATGATAAATTGTTGTGTATGAAATTAATATTACCATTTGTCATGTATGAGACCCATAGTCTCATTATGCATGCAAAAGAGGGTCTTTAACCACCTGTTCATACCATATTCAAGTTTATACTCATTTTTCTTAGAATTTCGGGGGGAATTTAGTGGTAACCTTTGTTTTTTAGTTTGAGAAACATAATTGAAGGCTGTATCCAAATTTTTCATTGTAATTCATCATTATATCAAGCATTTGAGTATTAATAGAGCGGTCTCACTCTTTGGAAGAAGACCAAGAGACGTATCCCAAGATAGGTGAACTCTGTTATCAAACTGTGTAATAATATTTGTTATTTTCTATCTTTATTTCTCTCTATTTTGGAACTCATTATTCCCTTGAGTTATCTATCGGTTAATGAAGTTTTGAATAAATAAGTGTTTTCACATGATATTTTGCAAATAGTCATAACAATCTTCATTTTCAGAATCTGGTCGGATGTCTAGTGTCTCTTTAAGAACTAATTGACATCTAAGGATTTTCGAATCACTTAAATTTTCGCTGTATGGTTTGAAGAAATATCCCATAGCTTGGTATGATAATATAGACAATTTCTTTCTTCAGCGTGGTTTCCAATGTTGTGAATCTCATCGCATCTTATATGTACTACATACTCATGGAAATACCCTCATTATTGTTGTATATGTTGATGGACTTGTCATAACTGGAAATAACATTAATCTCATTCTTAGATTAATGAAACAACTTGATAACTCCTTTCACATGATAGATCTTTGTGTTATGCATAATTTTTGGGGTCTTCAAGTATTACCTTTATCTGATGGTTTATTCATTTCTCAATTGAAATATGTACTGGATATTTTGACACGTTTTAAGATGAAATATTGTAAGCCACGTGATACTCCTTTTTAGTCTAGAGTTAAGTGGAGTAAAACTTGTCAGTATTCCAAAGTTGATGCTACTATCTCTCAAAATCTAGTTTGAAGTCTTATTTATCTCACACCAGCGGGATAATTTTCCATGGTTTTTCTAAAAAAAGGTTCATTATTCTAAAAATGATTCTCACAAATTCTAAAGGATAAATTTATGTTACCTTTAAAATGGCCAAAAATTTATACAAACTATATAAAATCCTTAGAAATTTTAATATATTTACAAAACTATTGCCAAACATTTTGTAGGTGGAATATGAAGTATTAGTAAGATTCACCAAGGTTTCTAGATTTTAAAGTAAATTTCCATCCTTAAAATAATCCATGTCTCACAGACAATGGACTTGACCTTTGTTTTTTTATTACTGTGGTTTCTTGGTTTATGTAGGATCCCCGAGAAAGCCACTGGAAAGTTGTCAAAACTATTTTTTTCTATCTCAATGGTACCACTCATCTTGGTATCAAATATTGTCAAAGTTCAGATTCATTGGTTATATTCATTGAATCTAACTGGGTAGGTGAAAATGATGATTAGAAGTCCATTTTTGGCTATGTGTTTCACTTCAGCACTATATTGTTGGTCTGTTCATGAAACAAACATAAGGTAGTATCTGTGTCGACTATAGAAGAAGAGTATTATGGCCCTGTTTATGCAGGAACAAAGGCAATATGGATTCACCAACTCTTAGGTGAACTTGAGTTTCCTATACATACCTCAACTACACTCTATTGTGACAATGAGAGTGTCATTAAGGTTGTTGACAACCTTGTTTCACATAGTAATATAAAACATGTTGAGCTCCATCCTCACTATTTGAGATAGTTTCTCAAGAAAAACTCATCTCTCTTTTTTATTGTAGAACAAATGATCAAATTTCTAATATATTTACCAAACCCTTGTCTAGAAATAATGTTATCGAGATCCATTCGAAGCTTGGGCTTGAAAAATATGCAATTGTAAGGGGTGTCTTGATGAATTTATTTCACCTTATGAATATTTGAAACTGTGTGTTGATGGGGGGGGGGGGGGGGGGGGGNTGTGGAGTTCTAATCGTTAATCAAATTATCTTGGAATTAGTCAGTCTCACGGTCGACCAACCACTAGTACATTTGCCCCATTTTCAGACATTGTTTTGACTCCCATCTGATGGATTCTCATTCGACTTTCGAAAAATCCATTTTCCATATATTATTCAAACCACTTTCGTCGAACTCTTGATGCTCTAATCATTTTTTGGAATTGAGACTTAATAAACTACCACATAGAGTGTGTGGAAATTTTTGTACAAAACAAGTGTTCATTGTTGATTTGGAAATAGGAGAGTACTTACTCTACACAAGTTTTCAATCGAGAATCTTTTTCTGACGAATTATTTGCGTAAGGATTAAAGGGAATATGAGTTCATAAATAACCATGCTTTTAAACAATAATGCATAAGACACATGAACTTAAAATGGAATAATTATATGAAAAGACAATAGAGAGACAACCGATGTTGGTAACAGAGTTCTCCCCTAATGGGATACATCTTTGGATCCATTTCAATTGGAATACAGATTGATTTCATTCCCTCTTCAAAATATGTTGGGACCTTCTCATAAGTGTTTACATAAGAGATGCATTCTCCTTCAATGAAGATTCAAGAAGACTACACACACTCATATCTCTCCATACATCAAGAAGGGTAATTACTTACATGAATAAGTCTCTCAATACTTGGGAGTAGTAGCACTGTGGCTCTCTAACTTCCCTCATTAGTTCTTCAATACTCTCCTTGTGCCCACCATAGGGATCACATAAGGAATTATATAGCTTTTCCTCACTCTCTCTTAAAAAATAGCATTAATTCCCAGATCCATAATAGGATCTAATTAAAAAGGAGGAAAAAAGAGATCCATAAAAGTAGGATCGCAAACTATCTTCAAGTACATAATGGGAAATGTCTAAAAACCACCCAAAGACTCTTCATCAATGTCCTTGATTCTCTCAACCTATAATTGAGAATAATGGAAAATTTCTGTGAGGTGGTTTCTCACATAGAAACCAATTTCCAAAATTATAACGTGAGTCTAATTTCTCTCACAAGTATTAATAATTTCACATCAAAAGTGAATAATAATGTATGAGTTTTTCCAAAATCTCATAAAACATAATTAAATGCATGAGCATCTCCTAAAATCATAAGAATGTATGAGACCATTTTATCACAAAGCATTAATAAAATGCATGAGAAAATAAAACTTATAAACGCATAAGTTCACCCTTTCACCACTTCGCACCAACTTCAAATCAACTTGGTGAACAAATTAAAGTCCCTGTGTGGAGATCCGCCCAGATCAGGCCTCCCCAAACTTTTGGTCTCCAAAAGTATCAATTGTATCTTTATGCAAATGTCAAAAGGCACATTCCTTCAAGACTCCTCCCACATACTTCAAAATCAGAATCTAAATCCAACGCCTACAATTGTTGCAAAGAAAATGTTTGGAAAAAGGTACACGCCTATCTTCTTCACCTCTATTCTTGAGAGCTGAAATGTCGAAGCCCACATCTACATAACTTTGCAACATGTGCTTGATGACCTGTACCTCAATCATTAGAGTACCATACTTGCCAAAAGCTTATAATCATACTCATTGGTCAAGTTTACAATGAATGCCAATATGGCTTAGGCAAATCGCCTCATTTAATTGATTACATGATGTTTTCAATGAAGCCAATTAAGGCTTAGGCATGGACTAAAATGCCTCTCACTCTCTTCCTCACTTAAGAGTGGATACAATCCCTTTTTACAAAGCTTAAATATCCAATCTACATCAGATTTAATTTTAAAACAACATGCCCTCAAGGTGTATTAATATTTGGGTTTCCTCTTGCGACAATATTTTTCAAATACAAAAGTGAGTTTTGTGCTCAAATACCATACAAGCAGTTAAATAAAATAAAAAATTTAATCAAAGCTATTTACCAAATTTTTAATCCTCCAATTTGTCTTTGATCCATTGCTAATGAGTTGTAAATACCCAACAATCTCTTGGGTCCATGGAGATTTACTTTGGCTCACTCGCTCTGGCATACAAAATGTCTTGGATGTAACAATTAATTTGTAACAATTCCCAATCTGGCAAAATTGACCACCTTTTTTCATCAACTTCGTGCATGACTCATTTTTCAAGGGGGCGTTCACTTTGAACATCGACCATTCCCATGCAATAAATCTCCAATCTATAAATACAGTCCTCCAAACTTCTAGCAATGTTGTAGCTTCAGTCCACAGTCTTCTCCACCTTTGGATACAGGCGAGAAAAAAAAATTAAATATGGCAAATTCGACCCATTTATGATTTGATGAAGAACAAATGAATGCCAAATGACTTTCATGGCTTTCTCCAATAAGCACTAGAATTTCTATGCAATAAAGATTGTTGATGATAATAGGACAAAGTAAGTTATTTACGCAATCCTTCAATGAACAGATCACTGGCTTTTCGGTGAAGGTACTGTACAGGTCCAATAGACAATTATCAAATGTTACTGCATCTAGACTGGCTTGATAAATTGTTGCAACTACATCTTCCAACGCTCCTACATCACGATATATGGATTTGTTCACAACAATCCGAGCATGAGGTGCCATGATACTGACTATACCATCAATGCTCTCAATTGGAATTAACCCTCCTACCTTTTATGTGTACCCATAAACAATAGAAAACAAGGAACTATTCAATAGTTCTATACGAATGGAGCCAAATAATTTTACTGATGCATATACTTAGCTAGCCGACTGTATGTGAGCGAGGTAGATATAAGGATGTCAGTTGAAAAAACTTGTGTAGGGTGCACTGATCATGAATTCATTATGCTTCACATTGTTCTCTCTGACACCTTGCTCATGAAGGTCGAGATGAAAACCGCTTCGCTACAGGAGCACACAGTCCTCCACGTCATTGTCATAGTCTTAGGAAGATGCATATGCAAAATTATAATGATAGCGGGCTGAAGAAAAATCAATTTGCAACAGTAAACATATGGAGAAATCCATTGAAGTGATGCACTGGGGGTTTTCCTGATTCTCTCGATGCATCAAATATCAATGGCATCCCTTAGCGATGTTAATGGACTTAAGATGCAATGCAAAAATCACAAAAATCCCACCATTTACAAAATTTGACGTAAGATCCCGCTCTTTGCAAACACTATCGAAAAGTGTCAGTTGTGCAATCACTGCTGCTCATGGTGTTATTCCTCAATTTCTCAACGCCATCGCTGAGAACAAGACACAACCTCATGTGGACGATTTTCATGGTCATCGATCGAGTCCTTTTCAAGATCATTGTTGCTTAGACCTTTGACTGCCTAAACCTGACCACTGTGGCGGTTGTGGATTCGTATGCATGGTAAAAAGGAGGTCAGCGTACTGGTCGACGATATGTGTCTACACCGCGACTGATATCCCATCAAATCCGCTCTTAAACTATTTGTGCAAATCTTCCGCAACGGTTTGTTATCCCCTAAGAGACAATCAAAGAAGGGAACTCCAGTGGACATGTCGTTCTCTCTCAGATTGGACGTGGGATGTCATAACTAAACACTAAACACTAAACAGAGGCCAAATATAAACTCCACAATTAACAGAACAGAAAACACAAATCAATCTCTTATTATTAAAAGCCGATGTGGATACATTATGTATAGGCGGAGGCAGACAGTTGTGAGGCAGTTGCTAACAGTTACAGTTATGATGAAGATGCGGATAGTTGAACCATCGGATTAGTTAACATTCCCCCCTTAATCTGAAGGGACATTTTTCATCCCAAGCATCATTCTAAATTTTTCAAATTTCTCTCGACCCAAAGATTTAGTAAAGATGTCCGCAATTTGCTCTGAAGTGGAACAATGATTGAGATGAATGGTTTTGGCCTCAACATGATGTCGAATCAAATGTTATTTGGTGTTGATATGTTTGGTTCGATCATGGAATTTAGGATTTTTGGCCAATTGTATTGCAGAAGTATTGTCAACAAAGAGAGGCGTTGAAGTCATTTGTTTCTCTTGCAAGTCTTCAAGAATTTTTCAAAGCCAAATGATTTCTTTTGTGGCTTGAGCTGCTACAACGTATTCAGCTTCAGTTGTAGAATCAACAAGAACTGATTGCTTTCGTGATCTCCAAGTGATGGTTGTTGATCCAAGATTCATCAAATAACCTGAAGTAGACACCCCATGCTCTTTATCTCCGTCAAAGTCAGAATCTGAATAACCAATGAGATGGAAGTCTGAAACTTTAAAATATTTGGTGCCATATGATTGAGTGCCCTTTAAATATTTGAGCACTCATTTTTCTGCTATCCAATGACCTTCACAGGGCTGATGCATAAACCTGGAAAGTATTTCTACAACAAAAGTTATGTTAGGACGAGTAGTAGTAAGATAAATTAAACTTCCAACAAGCTGTCTGTACTTTGTTGGATTTGCAAATGCACTACCTTCATTTGAAGTAAGCTTTAGATTCTGCTCCATTGGAGTAGAAACAGGATTACAATCCTTCATCTCAAATTTGCTCAATTGTTCTCCAATGTATTTCTTCTGAGAAATAAAAATATTCTTTGGTTTTTGATCTACTTCATCCTTAGATAATAATGTAGTAATCTCAAATCTGTCATCTCAAAAACTTTCTACAACTCCTTTTTAATATATACTATATAATCATCATTATTTCCTGTGATAAGAAAATCATCTACATAGAAAACTAGATATACAATCGATCTTCCAACTTTCTTAACAAATAAAGTTGCATCATCTAGATTGAAATGCTTATAATTCAACTTGAGAAGATGTTCAGTTAACTTTTCATACCAAGCACGAGGTGCTTGTTTTAAACCATACAATGATTTTATCAATTTGTATACTTTATGTTCTTTTCCTTTAACAGAAAAACCCTCTCGCTACAACATATAAACATCTTCTTTTAAATCTCCATTTAAGAAGGTAGTTTTTACATCCATGTGATGTATTTTCCATCCTTTTTGAGCTACAAGAGAAAATAAGGTTCTAATAGTGCCCCATTTCGTTGTAGGAGCAAATGTTTCTGTATAATCAATACCTTCTTTTTGTGCATACCCCTTTGCTACAAGTCTTGCTTTGTGCTTATCAAGAGAACCATCAACTTTATATTTACTTTTATAAATCCACTTACTACCAATTGGTTTGGTATCAATAGGAGGATCCACCAACCTTCAAGTGTCATTTTTAATAAGAGCATCATACTCTTTTTGCATTGCAGCTTTCCATTCATTACAACTAGTGGCTTCTTCAAAAGTAGTAGGTTCATTAACAACACAAAAGTTTAACTCAAATTAACCAAACCTTTTTGGCATTGTCTAGTTCGTGTTGATTTGCGTATTGATTGCTGCAATGTTTGCTCAGTTTCAAGAGTGTTTGAAATAGGTTTTTCAGGACCATTATTATCAACAATTGTTCTTCTACATAAACATTATTATCATCAAAAACATTGCTATCAACTAATTTTTCTTCATTCTTTGATGTGGTCTCATTCTCTGGTGTTGTTGAAGGAAAAACCATAGACTGGTCTAGAATATGAATCCCCCTTCAGGATGTGGGAGATCATTATCCCATTCATAATAAAACTTCTTTGAAGAGAATCTATCCAAATGATTGAGTTGCCTATCAATAGGAGAAGCATCTTTAGCAAATTCGAGAAAAACAACATCTCTTGAAATAACAAATTTCTTGTTTTCCTCATCATACAATTGATAAGCTATGGAGGTATTAGAATACCCCGAGAAAAGACATTTGCAACTTCTTGCACCCAATTTTTCGTGTTGTTGTTTAGGAATTAAAGAAAACCATTGAGAACCAAAAACTCTGAAATGTTGAACAACAGGAAGACGATTATACCACAATTCATAAGTGGACTTATTATTGATGGTAGTAGAAGGACAATGGTTGCGAATATAAACGGAACAAAGTACTGCTTCTCCCCAAGACATCAACCTGACATTCTGAAAAAACATCATTGACCTTACCATATTAAGCAAAGTTTTGTTCATGCGCTCTGCTACACCATTCTATTGTGGAATATAAGGAACGATGGTCTGATGTTTAATACCATTATCTTGTAAGTACTTTTCAAATTCATTAGAGGTGTATTCACCACCATTATATGATCGTAGACTGTCAATATTAAGTTGAGTTTCATTTGTAATCCATAAATGAAAATTCTTAAAAGTTGCAAAAAACCTGAGATTTCTCTTTCAACAGATAAACCCAACACATCCTGGTGTAGTCATTAATAAAAGTCAGCAGATATTTATTATCATTTGCAGATTGAACCGACATGGGCCCACATAAATCAGAGTGTATGAGACCTAACTTCCTGGAAGCTCGGGAAGTAGATCCATAAAAAGGTTGTTTACAATGCTTGCCTAAAATACAAGCATTACATGGAGAAAGCTTTCTTGAAATAGTAGGAAGCCCTTGAATACCTTGTTTTTTCATAATCCAGATACTATCTGTAAATGTGTTGAACCTGCATAGAATAGATCTAGCTAAACAATAATACACACATTTGCAGAGAGAATTGGAGAAGGAAGAAGAAGAAGAGAAAGAATGGAAAGAATTATCATTAACAGTTATGAATAATGAATAATTTACACATGATATACTTTGTATATCTCAATGAGCTTGACTTTAGGTGAACCAAGTCGCCATAGTGGTGATCTAGAGTGATATGGACACACACCAATAGTTACAGGAGTGAACTACCACCTATTCTAGTCTCTTAGGCAGTTACGGGAGTGAACTGCCACCTAGTTGAGTTAACTAGTCAACTAGTCTTCAGTTAACAGACTGAACATAAAGTAGTGAAGAGTTAACTCAAGGAATCAAGGATAATGTGCCACTTTGGTGATAATACCAAGGTAAGGTCAAATTAGCAGGGTGATGATCCCAATGTTTCATGGTGATGATCCCAATGCAACATCTAAACTCAACTCAACTAGTCAAACTGAAGTGTGAACTGAAAGAGAATATTCTCTAGGTGGAATATTCTCTCCTAAAATATAGGAGACTGGATAATGAC
>SNQJ01S0071600.1:0-11642 GCA_010110895.2 Picea sitchensis | reverse complement strand
GAAGATTTTGTCCTTTTTGTTTATTTTTTTTTTCAATGTAAATTTAAGAAGAAAAAAAATGTTAGTAAATAAATTTTTAAGTGATCATATTTTATCCAATTTTGGGTTTTTTTTTGCATAGGGATCTATTGTCAGAACCACGGTTTCAATTAGGTTGAAATGGGCCATAATTTTGACGTTTGGAAAAAACTATTTGGTTTAGTTATCGTCACTTTTTTATTTAGGTGTTAATTTTAAGTGTTTTTTAAGCTATTGTATGAGTTTTGAAGGTCATGCTTGAAAAATGTTGTAATTTGTAACCCGTTTGAAAAACTGGTGCTAGTGGTAGCACCACTTTTCTATTTGGGGTTGATTTTCATGTTTTTTATGCAAAAATATGAGTTTTTTGGGATAGAGTTCTCGTTTTGAGGTCACAGTTCTCGTTAAGTTGGTAATATTGTTTCTTTTTTCTAACTAATTATTTGCATAAGGATTAAAGGTCATATGAGTTCATAAATAACCATTGTTTCAAACAATAATACATAACACGCATGAACTCAAAATGGAATAAGCATATGAAAAGACAAGAGAGAGAAAACAGATGTTGATAACAGAGTTCACCCTTCTAGGCTATGTCTCTATATCAGCTTCAATTGGAATACAGATCGCTTTCATTCACTCTTCAAAATATGTTTGGACCTTCTCATAAGTGATTACATAAGAGATGCCTTCTCCTTCAATGAGGATTCAAGAAGACTACACACATTCATATCTCTCCATACATCAAGAAGGATAATTCCTTACATGAATAAATATCTCAATACTTAGGAGTAGTAACACTATGGCTCTCTAACTCCCCTCATTAGTTCTTCAGTAATATCAATCTCCCCTTCATAGAGATCACATAAGGCATTATATAGTTTTTCCTCACTCTCTCTTAAAAAAGAGCATTAATTCCTAGATCCACAATAATAGGACCTAATTACAAAAGAGAAAAAACAAGATCCATAAAAGTACGATCTCAAACTATCTTCAAGAACATAATGGGAAAAGTCTCAAAACTACCCAAAGACTCTTCATCCATGTCCTTTATTCTCTCAACCTATAATTGAGAATAATGACAAATTGGCATGAGGTGGTTTCTCACATAAAAACCAATTTCCAAAATTACAATTTAATGATAAATACGTCAGTCTAATTTCCCTCACAAGTATTAATCATTGCACATCAAAAGTGAATAATAATGTATGAGTTTTTACAAAATCTCATAAAGCATAATTAAATGCATGAGCATCTCATAAAAGCATAAGAATGCATGAGACATTTTTCTCACAAAGCATTAATAAAATGCATGAAATAATAAAACTCATAAACGCATAAGCTCATGCTTTCACCATTTTGTCACCAACTTCAAATAAACTCGGTGAACAAAGTAAAGACCATTCCATGTGTGGAGATCCTCCTAGATCAATCACACATTATCATTGTCAGTCCAACAATAACTCGATTGTCAACATGTCAATGAATTTTTCCTTCATGTGGCATATTCAATGAAACCGTCACCAGAGAACCCATTGTGGTTCAACTAATGAATTTGGTTGTAACTATGACTTAGAAGTGTGTAAGGACCGTTTGAAATTCGACACTAATTCCATCAAAATTATGACTTTATTTATGACGACCCATGTTGACGTAATAATGGGTGACCTTATTGAGACCGTTGATGATCCAACGATACAACAATATGAATTCAGTGGATGAAAAATGCAATCATCGTCAATGTATGTCAATTTGGAAATCCATGAGAGCTCCAAGTTCTAAAATCAAATTTGATGAATGATCGTCGGAGTCCTGACATCTATATAATAAAATGATAACAAATCTCGCTCATGTAACAAGATCTTTAAATTGACACTGCATCTTCCATTGTTATGTAGTTAGCTTCACTTAACTATACTTTTATATTTGTGAAATTAACTTTCATAAACTATTCTTAATTAGTGAAATGTGATATGTAAGGAAGAGGTCACGAGAAGAAAAATATCAACAAAATCACACCAAAAATTGATAACATAGTTCACCAGACATCCTGGCTATGTTTCTGAATCCATTCCCAACAGTGAGATCACTCTTCATTAATCTCAAAATGTTGAAATAATACAAAGAAAGGATTTCAATTGAACTTCTGTAATGACGTTTGATTTATGTAACTCATAAATATAAACATAACCCACCAATGGATTCTACAAAAAAATATGATACTTTTAAGTATAGACTCATCTATACTTGGCTTGACAACAAAGGCTCTAAAAACACCTTTCTAATCAGTTGCTCCAACTCAGAAATAGAGGTCAGTTTCAGAATCCTCTAGAAATTCTAATGCGTTTTTAGTATAACCTCCTATAGCACAAAATCCAAGATTGCATGCATCAGATTCATATTATTCATTGTTTTTTGTGCCCAACCATCCTCATCTCAATCTATGTGTTGATTTAAATAGGCACAACAAAAACCTCAAATAGGAAACACATCATTTGCATAACCAACTGTGCCTTATGGCGAATTGGTTGAGGAGTTGGAATATTAAGTGGGAGGTTCTAGGTTCAAATCCCATAAACCTCTCCTTTTGGCACACATATAAATTTTATTTGGATTCAATATGAGTTTGTCTGGCCTCATGGGACTTAATTTTTTATCCCCAAGCCAACTTAGACAAATCAACAAGGAAACGTCATCAACCTGGCTTGATCAACACCATGTCAATGCCTAGTCAACCTTCTCCTAACACATGGTGCTATATGATACTTCCACATCATCATACAACATACCATGTGGCACCCTTTTAGTGGTTCCACGTCCCCTGAATAGATTTTATGGATGTTATGTGGCACTTGTAGACTGGTCCAACTAGAATCCAAAACGGTTTAAAATGAGTTACACATGGAAGCCTCTCATGTTTCCATGTCAGTATGTTGTTGTTAGCATAACAACACCCTATTCCATGTCATTTGTACATATGGCATTTCAACTATACGTATTACTACATGTCAATATATTATTAGTCGTCCTATGTACGATCATGACACACCATCCTATCATGCCACTGTATGGAGGAAATGTGGAACCCTTTCAGTGCTACCATGTCATTTGAAGGATTTGTATGGAAAGGACACATGGCATCCTTTGGACCTTCCACGTAGCACCCCCATTTTCCCTTTTTCCCTTCTTTTTCTAAAATTTCATAGTGCAATATCTCCCTCATACAATGCATGTTTGAGATGATTCACATGTCATTGGAAACATCTTTCTAAGATGTACGAAATGGTGCCATATGTTTTAGTATTTGAGACTATTTATTTTTTAGTGATCAGAATTCCTCCTAGACCATTCCTCCCCACCAGGAAGCTTTTGGACCTCCAAAAGTCTTTATACATCAATCAAGTGAGCTAATTTTCTCCCCACTTGTCCAAAATCCAACCATGATAAAAAATGAAATTACAATGTTGATATAAACATTCATTTCCATACTTCCACAATCTCTTTCATTCAATGGCATTCCTATTAACGAGAAACAACTAACTAGGAATAGTAAGTGTTAGGCAGAAATATTGTCGTTTAATTCCGTTGTAGTATTTTCCCAACCATTTAATTTGTTAATCCGAGGTTCGTAGGCTTACGAAGAACACACACTATATATGCAAGACTAAAGTAGAAGTAATCTAATATAAATTGCTGAAATGAAACTAATCTAGGAAAGAAGGAAACATTAATCTAGGAAAGCAGGAAATTGCATAAAGAAAAAGCAATACAACATGTGAAGAGTTAACGACAAATAACATATGTGAGCTCACACAATAATGCTATCTTGAATTGCATAACAATAATCAAATGACAATCATGAAATCATAACAATGAAAGAATATGAATCAAAGCTAAGAATCCCTTTCTCTTTTGAATCCTAATGACTATTCTGATTCTAATTACCAAATCTCCATGATCTTCTCCTTGGAATGGGCTTGAATTATCTCCTCAAATATTGAAATGGTGGAGGAAGCATTAGAGAAGTCCTTTGAATTAATCCTTCACATATTCCTACACATTACAAAGCTCATGCACATATTTGAGATATATGTGAAAACATGTTGATTTTCTAACATTTAATCACAAGATCCTTTTAAATACTAAAATGAATAAAGTGGAGAACAATAAGGCGAAACCCAAGTATATTTATGGAAATGATATCATGAAAGGTTAATGGGGCGATGAAATGTGAAGAATGATGAAGGGAAAGGTGGATGAGAATAGGACATTTCTGAGCCGCAACAGTAAGGAGTACATTGTTTTCAAAGGAAATGAATGAACAAACTAGTTTATCTTATGGACAGTTTCACCAAATGAATTCACCAATTCATGGTGATGACTTAGATCACAACCTAGAGAAAATTATGATACATCTTGATCTCTTTGTTTCTCAAGCATGAGAAAAAGAGATTTTCTAGCATTGACAACTCTCTTTATTTGTCTTGTACTCACTATAGATTCACTAGTATTAATTTTAAGAGCTCTAACAATGTATTTAACCTTTTCCTTGAAAAGATTATATTTATTGTCCTCACAATAAAATACAGCTTTCCTGTCAAATAAATATGGGATAAACAATACTATTTTTCATATGTCGATAGGGACAACATATAATACAACCTCATCAATAAACTTGGAATAAATTGCAAACTTAAGTGTACACTATCTAGTTACCTGCAATTGAGTGTCCTTCTGCATCCATCCCAAGGGGTAAGGTTTAACATGAGTATTCTTTAAACCCAACTCCTTGACAATTTCTTCTTAAATAAAATTAAATTGAGACACATTGTCAAACAAAGTATCTACCTTTGTGTGTTTCACTATAACTCTTACATGGAAAAGTTGATTTATTTTCTTATAATCATTTTCAAACTTAGAAGATTGAACAATAGATCTTGAAATAGAAAATGATATACCTTTGACACCCATAGAGACAATCATTTCTCATCATCTGAATCTAACCCAAAGTCTTGTTGCATTATCGCAACATTCTTTTGTTCCTCCTTTTTCTGGAACTTCTTTGGAAGCGATTTAGGATGCAACTTCCAACACTTATCCTCCACATGCCCTTTCTCTTACCGAAATGACGAGATGTAGGCTTCTCCACCTCTCTCTTTACTATGGTTGTCTTCTTACCCTTCTCTTTTCCTTTCGACGCATCTTCCATACCTTGTTTACCTTTGTTAGATTCAAGATGAGTAGCTTGTACTAACAATTTTCTTGTATTAGTAGGATTAAACATCAAAATAGTATGGTGAAGATAAGAATGAAAACCACCAATCTATTTAAGATGATTTTCACGAGTGTGTAATGGAATTTCCAATGCTAAAGACTTCTTATTGAATTCTTGTGTATAATATTGAACATTTTCCCCTTTTAATTGTCTTATATGTAACCATTTAATCATAATTGTTTTAGTACATTCCAAAGGATAGAATTGCTTTCTCAATGTAGAAATGAATTCAACCTAGGAGGAAATGATTTCACCATGTTGTACCAGATCCACTTGTGTTCTACTCTCCCACCATATTAGAGTTGTACCGCCTATGCAGAGAGTAACCAATTGAATCTGTGTAGTGTCTTATTTTATCTTTTTCACCTTGCAGTAAACTTTTATCTACCTTACCTAGTTGTCCAACTTTTCTGCATTCAATTCTCCATCATAAATAGGCAAGTCAAATTTAATATCTAACTTTATTTATGGAATATCATGAGAATGATAAGGGTTTTTATAAGAATTTGTATTCTTGGAATAATGTTCACTTGCACCATCAATAGATGATGATGATGATAGTGAATAAGGTCTTGTAAATCCACCACCTTCACCTCCTCCTTCTACTTTTACCAAAGATTCACCTTCTCCAATCCTTTGAACTCTTCTATAAAAATCATCCATTATTTCCCTCATTATACGAAGTGTAGCCATAACTTCATTGAGGATCATGGGAGGATATTCTCCTTTTTTTACCACAGAAGTCATCTCACGTTTATGAAATCTCCTTTGTATTTTTGTATTATAACTTGAAAACTTTCCTTCACCTCGCTTGACTGTAGCTCTTGTAAGAATTCACCTTTCAGCCCTACTCTAACACGACTTGATATAAAAATATTGAGTTAGCAATATAAACATTATTCCTTCATTGACAAAAAATATTTTTCGATTAACATGATATTTAAATTGACATTGCATCTTTCTATAATGATCCCATCATTACGACTACAAGCGAAGAAGAAGTCATTTTTTTTTTTAGGCAAGAAAGCGATGATGATAACAGTTTGACCACACCACTAATGATGAACACAAGCACGTAGTCCAAGAAACATGCAATTATGACACCACACACTGGCTCAAGGGAAACTGGGCGAAACATGTGTAGAACAACAAGGAGGAATGAATACCCACCTGATGCAAACAAGAAATTCCTACAAGATAAGCGACAACATTTCCCCCTCGACACAACGACCTTAACGAACAAGACTATAACCTCAAGGCGCATGAACTGAACACATGAAGGTGTTCCACCCATGCGCCAAAAACAACTTACAATGCTCGACAATACTCACACAGAACACACCGACTTCGATCAAGCTCTCGTTCATCGCTATCCAATAGGGCACACCATGATCCCCTCATCAGGAATCATGCCATCCCCAGGTGATAGACACATCAATAACCTTGGCACAACACATCCTATCTGGACCGAGGACTCTAGATAAATCTGACCTACTAGGAGCAGAATACTGATAAGAAAACCATGCCCATACCCCAACAACAGGTCGACGAGACACCAGAGGATGAAAACTAGGGAAGACAAAAGCCAATTCATGACTTCGTCAACAACCCAACCCTTTTATCAAGTCTAAATTGGTCAATATTTACAATCTAATTAGCGTTAAATACAGATCTAATTTAACCAGTCTAAATCACTAAGTCAATGATTTAAAACCTAAGTTTAACATGATATACAATTCTATTTTAGCGATTCTAAATTACCAATTTAGACAACCACTATATATCAATTAACACTAACCACATATCAAATTTTAGCAAGTGAATACTACTACTAGTTAATAGATTGCAATTCTAATTTAACCTTAATACAAATCTGATTCACTAGTCTAAAATTTACAAATTAGACATTATGACAATCTAATTTAATCATTAATTACGATATAAATGGGAAATTCTAAATTAATCACAAAATTACAATCTAACTAGCAATTGACATCATATAACAACATTAACCATATCAATGCAGAATGCTACAATGAAACACTTATTAACACATTAAATTAAAACATGTTGTCTATCTATACTAACCGTACCAAAATGACAGTTGTTTATTAACATTAAAAAGAACCTGCTAAGAAGTGACAATGCCATTAAATCCATATAAATTCAATGAGAAATTAAAGCCATATACAATCAATGAGAATTATTGCACTATGCATTTAATGAGATTTAATGCCATATTCATCTAATGAGATTTAATTGTCATATGCCTGATCATAATTAATGTCATTCAGGGCCATTAAATGCAGTCGATGCCTTTGTTAAATGATATGCTACAACAATAATTATTACTGCTAATTAAAATGGAGGGAAGCTATCCAAAACCAATAATGCCAATTAGAAACGTTGTTAGGTAAAAGTAAAAATCAGGGGTAAGAACGCCAAAGCAATTAGTTATCTGTCTAGAAAATGCTAATTCGATTTTCGTCAAACGTAGAATACATTATCTGGTTGTCTAAATATAGGATGGATATCGCTGCACATTCCAAGCATGAAATCATTGCCCCAATAGATGGAACAATGTCATAACAGTGTAAGTAAGCAGAGAGTTCAACGAAGGGATAAATTCAACGCTGTCTGTTCAGTGCATACAATATAACTTAGATGATCAAAAATTAATTTAGTTATCCAACACATCTAGAATTTATCGCTATCTGAATAAGACATGGTTGTCAATTGAAACCGAAAATAAGATTTTAACTGGGAGATATTGTTATCATTCAAAGTCTACTAAAGGATTTAATCCATTATACATCATTGTAGCTAACTCGCTATCACGAATTTAACTGTGGTAAAAATTCAGGATTACTGTCCACACCACAGTTCGCTACCTAAAATCAAGGCTACCTATAACTGAATTGTTATCCAAGGTCATTAATAAATTACATCCATACAATCTCAAATCACAGAGGTAATTACAATCTGGGAAGTAATAAAGATGGATTCCCAATAAAGGAAATGCAAACTTAAACCAATCTTTGACATGTCTGAATTTCATCCATACGTAATGTAAAATCACAGTCAAGGGTGTAAAATGCAGTCAGTCAACGAGGCGCTAACTAAAGGTAACTCGTTGTCGGTTTACACTTAAAATAAAACTCATTGTCCAAGAAGTCCTTTCCATCCTTACATATAAAACTGAAACAAATTTTATTGCAATACTTAAACAGTAACAAATTTTCTACCATCTTAATAGCTACCCGACTTAAAGGATATTAATGGTAGAAAGTGTAATTCATTGGGTAACATGGTAAGGCAGGGTATCAACTCCAAGTGAAAATGCAATGAAATTGCAGAGTATCCACGCCCAGAAAAGCGAAGGGAAAAATCGCAAAGTATTAAAAGAATCAGGAGGGGTGGCATGTGTTATCACACTAAATTGCCTTGGGTTTTCAATTTATTTTTATCCTTTTTTAAGCCTTAGATTTTAATTTTTTAAGTTTCATTCCTTTAAAATTTATGTTTTTTAAGACCCCTTAGATAAATAAAGTGTTGAGTCATAACTCATGTTTGATCCTCAATTGTTTTTTGGACTTAGAACCATTTTAGTTCATGACTTAAAATTTTGGTCCCCTTCATGATTTGTCCCTAGGATCGATCCCTCCCATGACTAGACCGATGTGACACACCATTATCCTCATTCATGACCTCGTGGGCATGCCTTTTTGTCCTTTCTTACCAGTGCAATCATTTTTTTTAAATTGGAGTGCTTCCCACTCATCGGGCGGTTTTGTAGCGCCTTTCCCATTCATCATGTTTCCACCACAAGTTATGATTATCATGACTGATGTCATGTTCCTTGTTTTCAATGCCAAGAGTTGGTTAAAGATACCTTCAATATCTCGTATTTATGAGCTCTGATAATGGTTTGTGATTTGAAAATTCAAGAGTGTTGTGCTGCTCAAACTCACAACTCTGACCAAGCGACAACAGTGCAACCAGATCTGATGTTGAGGTAGATTCAGGGGTCGAAATGTTTGTGACTTCATCCTGAGATCTCGTTGAAGCTTCAAACAAGTGTTTACTCCATAGGTATCCTATGTTGACTCCTTTGCACATTAATTTTCACAAAGAATTAGCACTCAGAGTTTGGTTTATTGGGATTTCACAGTTGTAAGAGACTCATCTTCACACCATATCCTTTCCTCCTCTCTTTTCAAACCTGTGAACTTCTTTGCTTGTATAAAAGTCTGATTACATCTGCCTTCCATAGATATTGAGGTTGAAAGAATCTAAACAATATATCCTCTGCATACACATCGTGCTACCTAGAGGCGTTGCTTAACCACTCTTTGTCTCCTCTGCTTCCTTTGATTTTCGAGTTAATCATTTTTAGCCAGCTACAAAGGGCCAATTACGGAGTACCCTCTCATTGTCTAAAATTTCAATACCTGTAAATATATAAGGGTGGGATTTCCATAGTCAAGTCTAGGCTTACTAGCACCAATCTATTTTAAAAGGTCAGCTTTGTGCATTTGAAGCTCGATTTTAAGTTCTCCTCGTTATTATTAACCCATAAGCCATAAGAATATCTCATTCTAAGATATTGAGACTCCTCATATAAAGAAGACACACAAAGGGGGCAAGGTGGTTAGAACTGAACCTATGGATATGCATCTTTTTGATACAGAGCCCATGGCAAGAGAGGTTTTTCAAAGAGTGGGATGTCTCTCTTTCTACTAGAATATTCAAAGAGGCCATCTAGAGGTGACAAGACATTTTCCATTACATTTTGATGGAAGGAGAACCAAGGTAGGGGATTTATAATTTGAGGTGACTATGGCCTCTATTTCATATGCAACGGGAATCCCTATCACAGGTGAAAAGTGGTTTAAATCCATGGCTTTGAGTTCATCCTATGCCAAATATTTCCTTAAGCCTGAACATCAAGACAATGATTTGTCTAAAGGTGTGCCAAGGAATCAATTGATCAAGCAGCTTGACATGATATTGAAGATCATTCTGAGATATTTTACATGTGAAGGGAGGTTTAACACATTGTACAGGTACCATATAAGGATTCTACTGCATTTTACTGGTAAAGTTGAAATGAATATTCCCTACTATTTGTTAAGGATCATAGGTAAGATGTCAAATAGGATTCAATCCAAGTCTAAGGATGTGGATACTAGCATCTTCCACTCTGGATTGATCAGAATGGTAGTCTCTAAGGAATTGGGTAAGAAAGATATCTCATGGGAACATTTTGTTGTTGCTTATCACCTCAAGTTAGATATAGAATTTACTCCTCAATCACAGAATGCAAGTCCTTTATCACCCACCAATGTTATTAAAGATGGGACTTGTAGGAAGAGAGAGGGTAGATCTCATGTTCAAGTTTCAGAGGTCATCAAACAGGCCACAGGAACTGAGGAGGAAGCTTGTCCTTACCCATAGAGAGACTTTTCACCACCTCCTCCACTAGGGTTAGAAGAGGTTCCTTCTTCTACCACTAGTACATATTGTAAAAATTCGGATGTTTTATTTGCGGCGTTATGGACAAAATTGTCCATATTGTCGCAAAATAGAGGAAATTCAAAAAAAAAAAAATTCCATGTTGCCCGATAACGTCGGTCTTGCCACGTTGACGTCTCTCTTGCCATGTTAACGTCTCTCTTTCCACGTTAACGTCACTCTTGCCACGTTTTCCACTGGAACATCTCTCTTGCCACGTTTTCCACTGGAACGTCTCTCTTGCCACATTTGTGAAGATATATGTCGCAATTGCGACGTTTTGGAAACTAGGTTTTCCCCTCCAAAGGTCACCTTAGTATGTTCACCAAGTCAAAATACCAACGGTCACTTAGGACTTTTTTACGTAGGAATTGCGACGCTACAAAATCTATAAATATGTTGCATTTGACGAATGTTGCATTTGACGAATGTTGCGACAAGTTTGCTATAATAACGACGCTTCAAAAAGGGTTTGCGGGTCTTCTCGGCTAACAAAAAATAGATATTTTTTTTAGTATATGTCTATGGGGAGGAATGTCAGAAAACATTAGAGTTGAATGGGTTCAGTGTCATTCAACATGCCATCTTCAAAATATTACTTCTTGATCTTGTATGCATCATAACTTTTCACCATAATATTTATCATTTCTCATTTAAATATTTCACAAAGCATGTTCTTCTCTAGTCTCTCTAATTCTTCCAATCATTTTTAAAAATATTTTGTTGTCTATATCCTCTATGTTACTTCTATTTACAAGGATAACACCTAGTTTTCTATCGACATTATTGCTTATTTTTCAAAGGTTTTTACATTTATCATTTCTTCCATGTTGTC
>SNQJ01S0071599.1:4300-38180 GCA_010110895.2 Picea sitchensis | reverse complement strand
GATTTATAATACCTGTATGAGTTATGTGCAAGGTGGTGTTATAAGTTTTCTTTTAAGAGCGATTAAACCTTGGTAGCAGAAAAGGTGTGCTACAGTTTGGTATCAGAGCGATTAAACAAAGTAGCAGAAAAGGTGTGCTACAGATAATGTGTGATAATTTGTCTTGTGACTTGGAGTTAATTTGATATATGATGGGTTATGTGGATGATTACTCGTGCGCCCTGTCTATTTGTGGTTTAGGATTGTTGGATTAATGAGAAGGGAGGTGTGTTACGGGGTGTCATTATTCTTTATGATTCTTAATGTTTATGCATCCTCATTTAGTTGTATGAATGCACTGATTATGGGTCGTTATTTATGGTGTTACAATGTCGATTTGTGTATCGTCTTCCATTGTAATGATATGTCAGCTTTAGGTCGGGAATGATTGATGATGTTTTCATGTTGTTCATTAAAATAGGATGATGTGTCAATGGATTTTCTTTATTGGAGATGTAATTACTAGTGCAATTTTTTTTTTTATGTTGTATGTCGATTATTGTCATAACGATGGGGTTGTTACATATGGTATCAGAGCGGGTTCAACCTTGCAAATCTTGATCATCACACCTTCCATTGAATTAATCCCTTCATTAATACTAGGTTCTATTGAAATATTAACATGTCTATGTGGTAATCACGGCTAGAAAACACTACAGAAATTCACGACGTGGAACTAGGGGAGGAGGCGCGACGCCTCCAGTAGCACCCACACCAAGAGGTGTCCAACCCCCAAGGAGAAGAACAAGTCTTGAGCACGAGAAGAATGTCTCACAAGAAGCGTTGGGTCTAACAAGGTGCTTCTAGGAAAATGACAGAGGCGTGGACTAACCGTCTGTACTGAGATAAGGTCTGGGCACTTGTACCCCTGAGGGTCCATAACACGCCCCATCCAGTACTAGTATCATTCGTGGGGAACTCTATAAGATTAGGTTCCAAAGTTCACGAGAGACACAGACGGCTCAGTTGTTGAGGCATTAATGGAAAACAAGGAGAAGTACTTCACACTTCACGATTACGACCTCGTCTATGAAGGTTTGCATGACGGTCTTCAGCTAAAGGGGAGTGCTCTTCTATGGAGGAAGAAACTCCTACCTCAGCTAAACATGGTCGTCAAAGCCATGTTATGAGAATGGTTATGGTATAAGTTTGATAGAGGAATTCAGTAAGCGCCAACTCGATGATATCAATGTCTTATGACCGGGTGGTCATACAATGTTGAATTGTGAGACCAGATTTTGGAAGCTACATCGGTAAGTGCCGCATATTAACACGAAGAAGCTGGAGATTAGAAAGTTTGTGATTAGCCTTAACTCCATGTTTTGTGTGAAGGTGAGGATAAAAATTTCTTGGACATTGCATGAGGCAGTCCAATACGCTTTTTAGATAAGAAGGAATTGACTACGAGAGTCAGGGTAGGACTCCTGGAAGACCGTCTGGACTGACAACCACTGGTGCATAGCACCATCAGACGCCAACCAGACAAGACATCTTGGTATCAAGATACGTCTATAGGAACCTTTTTCATGACACCTTGACGATAGGTTTCTCTACAGAGGGCTCCCTATAGGGGACCACAACATCCATGGCAGCACCGCTAGCAGCCACCATTTAGGCTTGTCAGTGAAATAGACCAGGATCTTATGTTGGTGGGCCAACAAATTCTACTTCAGGGCTAGGATTGTTGGACTAGAGTTGGGTGATGGCCTTGTGCAGAGCCACCATACCAACAAGACTATTTGGATGGTGTCAGAGCGATCGGGTTAAAGGGTCACACTATCATGGTGGATGGGGGAAAGGCCCATGGGATTCTTGATCACGATAATTAACCGTCGGGCCGAGCACCAGTCCACTGTACTCGAGGCATCAAGTGCCATTGCCAAATAAACTTTTACTATTTGTTAGAC
Source organism: Picea sitchensis (assembly GCA_010110895.2). Classification (NCBI taxonomy): domain Eukaryota; kingdom Viridiplantae; phylum Streptophyta; class Pinopsida; order Pinales; family Pinaceae; genus Picea; species Picea sitchensis. The sequence goes on along the minus strand of SNQJ01S0071599.1, from coordinate 36,234 downwards.
CCCGATGCTATGGAGAGTTGTAATTTTAGAACTGCGCTGAAGGGATTTAAGTAAAGGGAATTCAACATAACGTGTTTAGATTCATCAATGTGGCTTCAGGTACCAACCAAATGGTTGGAGGAAGGAGTATGAATTATTTCTTTAACCTAGGGATACTCCGACCTATGTCATGATCTTAATATCTTATGATGACATGATCCATATGCACTGGTGGGAATCGCGTGATGCAATACTAAATGGTAAGATGAGGAGGTTGAGTTGGATCAACGATGAAGGAAATAGAAGTGTGATTGTAGGAATAAAATGAGGAGTATCCCCAAGGTTCATTTGTTCCCTACAGCTACATGAGAGAACGTGCAAGGAAGGATTAGAATACCTTTCAGTAATACGAGAGTTGTGTATGTATTCCCAGAAGAGTTACCGGGTTTTCCACTGAAGGCAAGATGGAATTTACCATCGACCCAAAACCTGGAACTGAACCGATATTAATAACACCTTATTATATGTCGACCCCTGAGTTACAGAAGTTGGAATTGCAAATGAAGAGTTGTTGGACCTAGGACTTATAGTCCAAGTGTGTCATTGTGGGGTGCACCTGTTATTTCCATATGAAGAAGGATGGGTCATGGAGACTCTTCCTTGAATACCGTCAATTGAACAAGGCGATGAGGAAGAAATAATATTTGCTTCCTAGGATAGGTGATCTATTGATAAAATAAATGGATTGACAGTTTTTTCAAAGATCAACTTAAGATCAGGGTATCACCAGTTACAGATCAAGGAGGAAGACATTCCTAAGACCGTGTTTAAGATGAGTTTTGTACACTAAGATTTATTGTTTGACTAACAAACACCTCAAGGGTATTCATGTGCTTGATGAATGGGGTGTTCTGCGAACACTTGGACAAGTTGTTTAATTACTCATTGACAATGTTGAATATGATCTCAGATGAGGCAGACCAGGATGAAAATTTTTCCTGGTACTATAGTGTCTACGAGAGAACAATTAATTTAAGAAACTGTCGAAATGCACTTTTATGTAGGGCATGTCATCTCCGACAAAGGTATCACTGTGGATCCAACAAAGGTTGAGGCTATTATGGAATTTTCTACACTGACGAATGTCACAGACATGCATAGCTTCATGGGTTTAGAGAGATATTATCTACAGTTGGTCGAGGTTTTCTCGAAGATAGCAAATCCAATTACAGAATTTCTGAAGAAAACGAGAAGTTTGTATGGATCGAGAAATGCACGGAAGCATTTAGAAGGCTCGAGGAGTTGTTGACAACAATTCCATTACTAAGGATCCTTGATTTGCACGAGGACTTCTTCTTATGCACTGACCCATCCAAGGAAGGTTTATATAGAGTCTTGAGGCAAGACGATTGAATGATCACTTACATCTCGAGGAAGTTAAGGAATCATGAGGAGAACTACGTGACCTGTGATTTGGAGTTGTTAGCCATCATGTATGCCCTGAGAGTGTGGAGAAACTACCTGATTGGACTTAAATTCGAACTAAAAATAGACCACGGTGGTTCACAACACCTTTTACATAAAATGACTTGAACGCGTGGCAAAGGAGTTGGTCAGAACTACTTATCGATTGCGATTTTTTAGATTTCCTACTTTAAAGGAATAGTGAGCAGAGTGGCAGACACGTTGAGTTAGAGACCACACATATTTTTCAGTGATACCTCTTCGAACAAATCTACGTGAAAAGTTTCTAACTATAGTGTGATATTGAATGGTATAAAGAGGGTAAGGAATGTTTCGGGCAAGACACCATGTTGGTACCAAAATTGAGGGATATACTGTGGACGATGATGAATATTTGAGATATAATAAATGGATTTACTTACCTCCCAACAATGAATTGAGAATTTTTTATCTTATGCGATGCTCATAGAGAAGTGTACATGGCCCATCCAGGATTCATGAAGATGAGGACCAACCTTAAACCCTTATTCTTCTAGAAGGGATAAAGATGAACATCGTCAATTGCGTGGTGAGATGTCTAGAAGGTCGGCGGGTGAAGGTTGAACATAGACATCCAGTGGGATTGCTATGGCCACACACCATTCCAGAATCGACATAGGAGGTCATTTTGATGGACTTCACTGTTGAATTGTCGTTGACGACGAGGAGGCACGACCCTATTGTTGTGACAGTTGACACTCTGATGAATATTTCACAATTTGTCCCTATGCATATGATGCATCACACGCCAACTATACCTAGAGTTTATATCAGCAAGATGTTAAGACTGCCGGACATACCAAAGGAATCATATCCAATAAGCGATTCGGTGTTGCAGGACGTTTTGGACTAGTTTCCAAGAGGCCTTGGGAACCCAACTTAACTTTAGTACCGCATATACCTGGAGTCAGATGAGAATATAGANCATATGCATATGTTGGACCAACAAAAATGTTAGAATAGTTCTTCCCACTAGTAGAGTTAGCTTATAACAAAAGCTATCAAAGCAGCAATAAGATGGCTCCATTTGAATTTCTTATGGGCAATCGTTTTAGACACCTTTGAGTTGGGATCGACTCGAGGATGGGGTCCTTGTAGGACCAGAAGTAATCCAAGTATTGGAAGAACAATTACAAATGATACAAAAAGGGTTGAAAGAAGCGTAAGATCGACATAAGGGTTTTTTCGATGTGCATCACGTGACCATAATTATGAAGGGCCTAATGGCTAGTCGTGACTTATTCTTTGAGGTATTGTCTCATGTTTATCTTGTATCTATTTGCGAATTTAGTTCAGTGATCGTACGCATGAGATTGACTGAGTTCTTGGTGGATGTTGGGTAGGGTGCACTCATGGTGGAACCAATCCTCTTTCTGGACCGTCGCATTCGACAACTACGGCATCGAACTGTCGATCAGGTCAAGGTCTAGTAGGACAATTATAGTCCACACTCAGCTACCTAGGAAGACACATATGATCTGCATCATCATTTTCCCTTTGTTGATAGCTAGACATTTAGATATTGTCAGATACTTTATTTTTGAAGTTGTATACTGTGAAACTTCTAGACAAAGTTTAAAACAAGAGGGGGTGTATGTAACATCCTGCTCTTGCGCACACCCAATGTGACTTATTCTTGTGGAAACTTGTGTGCAAGTGATTCGGTTCACTATATGATTGATTGATTCAATTATGGAACATGATGATGTTTGTGGATTTGATGGTATGTTATTTTATGATATTTATATCGATAACTGCTATACATTGGTTTTCCTGAGTGTGCAGAACTTTGGATGTTTGAAGATGCCTATGGAATCAATGGATCGAGTCAGGGAGCGGACAATTGACGATATATTTCTAATCAGACTCACATTTGGATTAGAGGGGTCACACACAACAACTAGAGTTATTAAGGGAGAGGTTTGGTAGTAGCCCTACCAAAACCTACTAGCACTGTCATTTTGGCTTGAACTGTAGATTAATGATTACCTAGTTATAGAGATTCGTGTGGCTGTGAGGGAAGACTATGACAGTCGCTCACGATGATTCTAAGGGGCGGGAAATAAGGGAAGGTATTTATTTCTTAGAGGCCCTTAGTCTCTCACAAAGTCACTTCACGGGGTATTGATTCCAGGGGTTTGAATTCTACCAAAATCAGTCAAAAGGCGAGTGACACCCTTGAAGAACGTAGTGTGTCTTGAAGGGCACATCGTACAAATAAAACATGAATGCAAGTGAGTGGCGCCCTTGGAGCACGTAGTGAGTCTTGAAGGGCACATTGTGATTTTGACTCTGGCAAGTTAATAAACCTAGTACCTAGAAAACTATGCCTCCTTCAAACCTGATCAGCCTTAAAATGAATGATGGTATGAGTAAAGTTTAATAACTATTTTTTCCCTTAAAAATTGTGGCCAAGCCTAGTGAATTTAAAACCTAGGTCTAAGTAGAACATGTGAACAAAAAAAGACTAAATGGACATGTAACAAGAAAGGGGTAAAGAAAATTCAAACATTAATAATTAAAGTAAAATTTTAATGAAGGATTAAATTATTAAAAGGGTAAATTGTTGTTTATGTCTAAACTTGCTAATTATGAACTTAGATAAAAAGAGGAACTTAAAAAAAAAGGGAAACTTAAAGAAAATGAGGAATGTCTAACTTAGTAGGGAATCTAACCTTTGGAACTTTCTATTTGTGAAATCAACTAGGATTTAAGTAATGCATCGGTCATTTAAGAAATGTAAGGGAATAAAGGGACAGGGAGGAGCATTTTTAGGAACATTTTTAAGTGGGTGAGGGAAATAGGGAAAATTGAATTAATTGATTAGCTAATTTCTAGTGCAACTAAGGGATCGGGAGACGTGTTCGGGGGAGGTTTATCCTAATTAAATTAATAAAAAGAATCAAATGAAGGTTTGGGAAACTAATCACTAGAAAAACTCTATAAAAAGGATGGTGGAGGAGGAGTATGGATCATGTCTAGTAGACGTAAGGTTACGTTACCGATATTTTTCTTGATTGATTTTACCTTGTGGGAGTTGGGATGCCCATCTCAAAAGGGAGTGGTAGCTCGACCTTACGAGGCGAATTGGGAGCTAGATGTTTTTCTGGTTTTGGTGTGTGTGGCCCCTTTGCGGCTCGGAGGGCTCAGGGGAAAGAATAATACCCCTAGCATGGTCGGGGAGGTACCAGTGATGTCACAAGGATTGACAAGTTTTGCAAGGAGTAACAAGGGCTCAATGCGGAACCTGCGGATCGATGCAAGGGATATTCTCCAAGAGAAAAATCAAAGGATTCCGGTGAACTGAACGGTAAATTTTATTGTGTTTTTATTGTATCCTTATATGCATATTAAAATTTGGAATCTGTCCGCTTGTAAAAATGTTAATGTTTGGTAAATTTTTATTGTGTTTTTACTGTATCTTTCCTCTAAAATTTGTCTTCGGCTACCATTGTATCAACCCCTCGTAACCATCCCATCCTCAATGAGAATCTGGGACTGTCCAAAAAAACCTCGTTGTGATTATAAACACCCTCATTCGGATTCGTACACCGATTTGCTTAGAGTCCTCTCGTCTTGAGATTTTTTTTACATTGTTTTACTTCAGACCTCTACGTTGAGGAGCCAAAGGCCTTGCACCTTATTCTTCTTTCCCAACATCTATCTTTCACTCATGCCCTTGCAGTTCACAGGATTACCACCCCTTGCAATCATCCTTATTCTGGGCCCAATTCTCCTCGTGTTGCACTACCTCTGCACCTTTAACCTCTGAGTTTTTAATTACGCCCATAAGGGCATTTACTCGGTGAATTCTTATCAGTTCCCTGCATTTTATTTCATTGATTAGACTACCCAAAGAGCTGCTACTCCATCCCTACGTTTTTTTTTCATTGATTAAACTGCTCGGCGAGTTGCTACTCCATACCTGTATTTTTTCCATTGATTAAAATGCCCCGACGAGTTGTTAATCCATCCCTGTGTTTTTTTTTATTGATTAAACTGCCAGGCGAGTTGCTACTCCATCCCTGCATTTTTTCCATTGATTAAACTTCCCAACGAGTTTTCTGCTCAATCCTTGCATTTTTTCCATTGATTAAACTGCCCCAATGAGTTGCTACTCCATCCCTGCGTTTTTTTCCATGGATTAAACTGCCCAGCGAGTTTGTTTCTCATTCCCTGCATTTTTTTCCATTGATTAACTGCCCATTGAATCGGTTACTCAATCTCTGCATTTTTCGTCCTCCCCAATGGTGTTTTTCCACACTTGTGACCAGCGTTGGTGGGCATCCCTAGGTGTTTTTACTGAGCATTGACCTTTGATCTTGCTGAATGGAAGCCACCGAACACTATTGTACACACCAGGCACATTTTCCCTCTTTATTAATCTCCGCATCTCGCCTAAGATTTCTCTCGGCCATGGGAATCCTCCATGGTATTTTCCTTTCTTGACCACTGTGATTTTTCCAGAAACCTTGACTCCCTTGTGTTCTTCCCTTGGGTTAGCGCTCTGCAGTTTCTGTTTCCCTCAGAGAAGTCACAGGAGTAACCTCCGAGTGGATTTTTCTCTATGAAGATTTTACATTAAACTGAAGTGGTAGCCTCGATTTTCGTTCTGGAAGGCAAATGAATGCATCTCCGTGTTTAATTTCAATTCTGGACCGTTTCCCCTTTTCTCTGCGGTTTTGCTGGGAGAATGGAAAACTTCCCTACATATGGAGGAATCCCATGCTACTAGTACCCTTGTTTCTCTGCTTGTTATCTGCTCAGGGATAGGGATTTTATATCACAGTTGGGTGTTCTTGTTCGCCCCACTGCCACCCTCATTTTTTTCAAGAGGAGACGTTACACCATGTAGGGATCTGTCTATTTTTCCATGCTTTTCATTTGTTTATTTTTATCCCTTTTTCCCAATGAACTTTAGAAACCCTAATGCTAATAAATTTAGTCACATCTAAATCAATTCAATTTATTGTGACGACAATGTATTCGATTTTATTTATTTATTTATTGCATCACCTTGACTGTAAAAACATCACTTGCTAATCTTGGATTGATCTCTTCGTTACAATGTACCCAAGAATAATGATGTATGGTAGACTAAGAGTTTATATTTCCTATGTGCCATGAATTAAATAAGATGAATTTCCCTTAAGCCTTGAACTAATCGGACTTAAGACTAATTATTGAGTTACTTATCCTTGTGCCATGAAATCTAATGTAATAAATGATTTTTAGATTTTATACTTCTTGCGCAGTTAAATGATGTTGATGTAGGTTGCTTAGTCACTGGATCATGCTCACGCCAGGAATTAAGGTAATGAATGATGTTATATTTCTTACGCAATGGATTTCACGCCATAAATGAAAGTTATGGATGTTAGTTTTCTTGCGCTTTTGGATTTATGATATGTATGATGGTTGACAACTAGATTACCATTAGGCCTGTGATAATTGATGTTGCCGAATGACATAGAATTGGTCACCGTTGCGCAATTTTATTATTGTTGAGGTATGATTGATTTTTTATTTGTATTCTATTGCGGCTTGCGAGATAAGTCAAACATCATGCGTCTTGATGTATAAAGGATGGATTGATTGCTTCAAATGCTTGCGAGCAAAACAATATTGCGAGGTAAGGATGGTAGAGGATTCAGACTCCTTGCACACACTAAATGATAGTGTATCGAATGGTTATTGTAGATATCAAACCTCTCAAGTGAAATGAAATTTATGTGATGAATGACCAAATTCATGTGATTATATTTTCCCTGGAGTGAATAAAATAAATAAATTTTCTTGTGTCGTAATCGTTATGACGAATGATTTCTTTTACGTGATTGGGATTTTTGCCGTGATAATGTCCGATAATTTCTCTTGCGCCTTGGAGTTAATTTTATGTATGATGAGTTATGTGGATTATTACTTGTGTGCCCTGTCTAATTGTGGTTTAAGATTGTTGGATTAATGAGTAGGGAGGTGTGTTACGATGTGTCATTATTCTTTATGATTCATAAAGTTTATGCATCATCATTTAGTTGTATGAATGCACTAATTGTGGGCCACTATTTATGGTGTTACAACGTCAATTTGTGTATCGCCTTCCATTGTAATGATATGTTGGATTTAGGTCGGGAATGATTCATGATGTGTTCATGTTGTTCATTGAAATAGGATGATGTGTCAGTGAATTTGCTTTATTGGAGATGTAATTACTAGTGCAAAATAAAATTCTATTGTATGTCGATTGTTGTTGTAACAACAGGGACATTACATAATTCATTAAGCTTCCCCTTGGTTTCATCCCCTTCCCCCAAGTACCATGCCTTGTGAATAAGCTAAACCTTGCCAGGACTCAGGGTCCTCTTCCACTCCTATCAATTGTCGGCCCTCATTTTCTCCCTCAGTTTCCCTCTCTTCTAGTATTTTTGTTTCCCTAGCCATCCGACAAGAGGAAGAGGCATGGGGGCATGGGGATTCTCCATAGTAGAAGAGGAAGTTCCATAAAAAAAAACCTCAAGAAAACATGGAAATCCCTTATTTGCCTCCAGATACACGTCCCCAACCTATTTTTCCATCCCTCGGGCTCGTGGTAATGTTATATAAAAAAATTCAATGATTATAGTGGGTGAATCCAGTAGAACTAAAGTAGAGAGTTCCTTGCATTAGTTCTACAATGAACAACTTCAATTAATATTCAAGCTTTGCTCAGACATGGCAGAACATCAATATCGCTAGGTGACAATGGACTACAAGTTGGAATCTCTCCTAGAATCGTCATCATGACAATGAACTTTTTAATATTGTCCAGTCTTCTATCATAGTTGTGCGTGCACTCTTGTCGTACCAGTTCCTCCTTGTGATATTAGCAACAACAATCAGTTTGGTGTATAATTTGGCAATCTAGTTATGGTTTTGGTTACTCTTTTATTTCCAGTTTTTGTAGTCTTCAAGCTATCGTTCAACCTAGAGAAACAATGTATCCTTTCTGGCACTCTTAGACAACTTGATTATGGCCCTCAGGCCAGACTTTTATGTTTTAGGGGGAGTTGGTGCTAGTGTTGGTTTCCATTTTTTAGCATTCCATGCACCAGGTTAACTGATATGTATTTGGTTCTGAGTTTTTGAAGGAAAACCAAATCGTCAAATTTACAAAAAAAAATAACCTTTCTTAATGCATTTCCATCCGCCCTTTTAAAGGGTATGCTAGTTTTAAAAAGTTTCCCTAGTAAAATTCAATGATCCAACAATTCTACAATTTTGTCAAAATTTTATGCATTTGTAATTTATTCCCTTTTTTTTAAATTTTCATTTTCTTAGAAAAGTTTACGTATTGAAATTTAATGATCCAACAATTGCAAAATTTTGTCAAAAGATTTGTCATATTTGTAAGTTTAACTTATTCCATTTTCATTTTGTTTAAGGAAATGAGAAACTTATCATATCTAACTAGCACAGCTGCTAACTCGCGGTTGGTGAACACTGAAAGGCTTACAGTTGAGGAAATCAGAGGTAGAGGAAATGCGCGGACATTTGATTAAATTCGTGATAGCATGGAAACGTGGTTTGTTTAATACGTGTAATTTCCAGGAATGAAGTTGAAGGAGTGCCTACTAAACATGGTAATCTCAAAGGTTAATTATTTAAACATGGCAATCATATGATGTTACAGTAATTTCTTAATATGATTAGGTAAATGTTAAAAATTAAGCAAGTTAACTGATGCATTCATAAATGCAAGGAAGTTATCAACAATAAATCTCAATCGTTGATTTTGGAGGACGACTAAGAATATACCAACATCTTCAATGTGTAGCCATAAGATTATAATTTAAGATTAAAAGATCATTAATTGTGCCCATCTCCAATAGATATACGTCTTTCGACGTAATAAGAATAACATTTAATTATGTAATGCAGATAATAAAACATTTTTTTGTCATACCCATCATATCATCTCCAACAACTATCTATTTTTTCCCATTATTTTATTACTTATTTTATTAATTTAGAACAATCATTATTCATTAAAAATATCTGGAAAGTGAAGATACCTATGGCTAATCTCAATAAATCTTCAATCACCGTCCTTAGTTTCCTTAAACTCATTACTCTTTCCTTTCTCATGGATTTTTAATTTAATAAAGTATTATTTCCATTACAAATCTCATCGTGTAAGTCAGTGGAGCACCCTTAAGTTACAATATTTTTTATATTGTTTTGATCATGGTGAAATTTCTATCTTTAATGCTTCAACTTTTCTATTATTTAAAATATATCTTTCATATATATATATACCCGCTTGCATCATCTCAAATATTATTAGAGAACACTTTGGAATACCTAAGGTTGGAATTTCAAAATTTAAAATCTTATCAAATTTGAGGGCTTGGACTCCTATAATGTACATTCTACTAGTTTTATGGAAGAAGTTTGACATTTACACATAATTGTTAATCATCGGGAAATTGATGGGTCAATTTCCCCATCAAATTCCATCCATGAGAATGCCTATGACACCAAATCTAAACTTTGAGTGATTGGTGTTGAGTAAATATAAAAGTAGTTGAATAGCCTTTGAGACACCAAATCTAAATTTTGATTGATTGGTGTTGAGTACAATTACCATGGTTGAATAGTCTTTGAGAAGTGATAGATGGAGAATTTATCATTATTTGAGAATTATTTTTGGGGTTAGTTACTACATGGTTGAACAAGTATTTTTATTGGAGTTTGTTAGGGCATGGTTGAAAAAGTATTTTGACAAGTTACATATGGATAATTTATCATTATTTGAAAAAAAAAATTGGAGTTACTTATGGGGTTTCCACTAAGTGAACTTATGGCATAGCACGCACATTGGGATATTAAATAATATTTTTAATTTCACAAAATATTGACAAATACCTCCCAAAATCATTTTGTTGAATCTTCATCCCAATACATCTTTCCAATAACAAAAAAAAACCCTATTTTCATTAGATATCATCTATTTTTACAAAATACCCATTTTTATACCCCCAATGCGTACAAAAGCCCCCATACCCCACACCCCCTATTACCTACAATATATCGACTCTATTTTTCACATTTTTAAAACACCCTTTATGAATGAACATGATAAGATATTGGTAAACAAGGTGAATCCCCCATAATTTCTTTTATTTTCGTCTTGCTTCTCACTTTAATCATTTACAATAAAATATAAGAGGTTTCCAATGACCCAAATTTAGAGTGTTACGAGATTCTTCCACAGTGACCTTGGGTCATGTCACAACAGAGAAATAATATATGTAAAAGAAAGAACCTACCATCACACACAACAATGCTATAAGAAAATAACTACTTTGAGGATAAAAGGAGAGAAGGAGAGGCCTTACACCTTTTATCCTACGTCTGATGTCGATCCTCGCTCTCCACCTTTGATTTAACCCTAATCTCCATTAATATAAACCTGCAAAAGGAGACCAATACTATGCTGCAACAAGATATTTATGAATTAAAATTACATATATAAGGTACAAAAATTGAAGTATGCGAAGTAAACTAACATATATCAATAGATTGAATCAATTTACACATATATGGAGGGAAAGAGAACTTTTTTATTTAAAACAATATAATTAGGTAGTTACAACTTGACCCTAACCATCGACACTTCCTCAAAGCCAACCGCGTAGGTTCCTCCACTGGTCCTTCAATCATCAACTCCAAAATATGGCCCTTCCTTGGATGACCCAAAATGGATAGGAACAAACCCTATGGTCATATATGAGAGAAGGAGTATTGGAAAACAAGTTCCATATCAGGGTGATGCTACTCAGAGGATCAAGGAAAATAGCGAAGCTTGCAAATTATTTAGCATAATCTTACACCTAGGTTGTCCCCCTCACCCATTCCCTCATTGGTGATTTTATACTATTCTCAAGAGGTTGAGGTGGTTGAATTCCATTTTGTATAAGCCAAGGAAAGTTTGGTAACAAGACGAATAGAAAAACCCGCCCAAAAATGTGAAATATTTTTCTTTTTTCATATTTTTGAGGGAATCCACGAGTTGAAAACTAGCAAGGTATGTACATCCATGGTTTTCACATGGGTGACTCATTGATGGAAATAAAAATGTTTTTTTTAGGTGATTTTGATGAAGGAGGATTGGATTTAATTTTGGAAGCTATGGAAAAGGTCTAAGCCATCTCACAAATGAAATTGATGTGGAAATTTGTGGTATAACAAATGCCCCCTAAGTGTGAGGTCAGAATGGAAAATGATGGTCGAAATATATTATAACTCTAAGAGGAGAGGATAAATTGAAGTATATCCAATGAAGGTTCCTGAACAACTGATCCAAGAACAGAAGCCATCAACAAAGACCAAGTAATAGTATTCTCTTCCCGAATCGGGCATACCCATGCTCAGGAGTAATGTAAGCATGGAAAACAAATCAAGTACATTGCAAATCCAAGGAATATATGAAAGTATGATTGATGCCAATGGCCATGAACAATACACAATGGATCCATGTATTATATATAAATTAAAAATTATGGCCACGGGGAATACATAGTGGATCCATGCAAAAAGTAGATCATAGCCATGAATGGATACAGATTGGAGCTATGTCTTGAAATCAAATAAAAGGATACCTGGAAGTAATGGAGTGAAAAAAAATATCCTCCACAACTACCAATGTCTAAGGGGTGGTACAATATATGTTTGGTAGGAGCACAAAAGATGTGATGCTCGTACTTCACCCAAAGTCTTCAAAATGATCTGGCGTGGTACGAGTATACACTATGTGAATAGATGTGTTGGGGACCAACATAGTGAGACATCAATTGATTACCGATCATTGATTTATATCGTTAAAAAATTCGATATGACCCAACGATGATGATAATGTGCGTCAAGGTATCATGGTACAATCTAATAAGTGTGAATAAAGGAACACCTGGTAGAACCTATAGAATCTATAGAATCTATTGATCAAGGGAAATTGATGTATTCTCAATATCAATAGTGAGGGAACCTTCCACTGATGACTAAAATCCATAAGGTACCACAAGAAACTATAGATCCTTATCCTAGAGAAATATGTTTTGAAGTTGATAGGAAGAGATCCACTGGAAGGAAGGCATTAAGGAATCCAACATGAGGGGCAGTAGGAGGCTAAATATTTGGAAGGACTTAGATGAACATATTGTAAGGACCACAATGAGGTATGACTCCGACATGAACCAGGAATAATAACCAACCCAAGGATATTATACTAAAAAATGATAAAAAGTATCCTAAATCCATAATAAACCCAAAATATTGAGACACTGACTCAAAAATTGTTCTTTGTTTAAGGGTAACAAGACTGCTTCCAACAAAAGAGATAGAATCTTTCCTCCCTTGTTTTTAGTTGTTTAATATTTTTGTCTTTTTCATGTTATTAAATCCTAAAAAAGAATAAAAGAATGTTATAGTGCAGTGGAGGAAATGAGTGGCACGAACAAGCAAACTAGTTATAAAGCTCAAGGAACATACCTATGGTCAATGTAAGGAACCATGTGAAGGATAAGGACACTCAAGGGAATGCCTCCTCCAGGTATTAAGGTGTCGAGTCTCAAAGGAATAAATTGCAACGCTTGAAACTAGTAGGAATGCATAAGAAAATGGTTCAACGATGGAAAGAGGAACCCAAAATTAGGACTACAAGCATGAGCAGTCAATAAGCAATGCAATTACAACTCAACAAAATTTTGGAATCCCCGTGGGTAGGTTATCCAACAAGAGATTGAGAGGAATTTATGGGGCCTCAATGTAAAGACATGGTGGGACTAAATAGGGTCTCTGAGCCTACTGCAAAAATTACAGCATAGGTTTCAAAAATGTCAGTGAGGTGCTAACTAGGACACTCATGAAGAGGTTAGCTCTACTATTCTAAACACCTTGAAAGTAGTTTGAAGGTATGATGTTGAAAACAAATGGGGTGGATCGTATGTAGATATGTGAATGATACAGAGAAATTTCTTGTCCACGTGGAAATGACCTACTCTACATGCCAGTAAAAAAACACAATACCTGTGGAAGAATCTGAAAAGTGTTGACATAAGTAGTAGTATAAGTTAGAGGGATTCTTGTAGGAAATAGCCAAAAAAATATTGAGGAGAATATATGTAGCTTCAAAACAAATTCATGGTGGTACTAAACAATAATACCAAGCCTATGAAAGTATTTAAACATGGACGCCAAACTATGAATAAGGTTCTAAACATGGAACCCATGAACGATAGGCTCTACCACATGAATTACGACACTTCTAAACAATAGAGAAGGTTTCATGTTGCAATTCAGTGGGGTCGATCCAAAGGAAAAACGAAGAAGGAAATGGATAATGCAAGAATGCATGGAGGGGAAAATCTAACCAATATGCCAATCTCGAGATCATTACTTGTCATAATGGATTGACATGGAAAAAAAGGTACCATGAAAAATTTCTTTAAAGTCTTGTATATAAGACCAAAAACACTCACAGAGAAGTTAATAAGTCCAATATAGAAAACTATGATAAAAACAAGTATGAAGGGATACAAAACTTGAAAACAAGAAACCCTAAAAGTACAATATGTACAAAGGACCACACAACTTTTCATGTTATGTATAGCAGTTCTCTAGGTACAACCCATTGCTAGGATCAGACCAAGGAATTCTTTGGTAAACAACCTATAAATCTTCCATTTCAGGAAGAGGTCTAAAATCCATAATCATAGCTTCAAGGATAGCCTCATATGAAAGAAACTCGGCATCCATGAAATTGGGGATCGAAAACTCACAATTACTAGGGATTGAGGTTTCACAAATGGTAATATCAAACGCAATAGGAAACACGAGATTACCTGGGATAAAAGGGGAAAATAGTAGCTCACCTGGCCCCATTGGATACAAAACTTGATCAATTGTTGAGCCCTTGTATCAAGAAGGACAACATGACTGTAAAGGATACATCTCATAAGCAATTGAACATCGAGGATATGATGCCACATAATTCACCTGTGGCAGGGAAGAGTCTACTCAAAAAATAGGAAAATACAAAGGTAGAAATGAAGTTGAAGTCAAACTAGGATGGGGATTATCGTATGAAATTTTATCAATAGTGACAATTATTTCATTGTGAGGGAAATGCATCACACAAAAGAGAGTAGACACCACAACCTTCATAGCATCAACATAAGAATGCCCAAAAAATATATTAAAGTCTAAAGGGCGTGGCACCACTAACCAATCGACTAGGATAGTATTCCCACCTAACATGATAGGAAACTGAGGAAGAATCCACGAACATTCAGTAGATCTTCTGGAAAAATCCAATAGCTCACTGCTAGTTGACATAATCTTGGGAGAACCCAACACTTTCCAAACTAAGGATAAAATAATTGTGGAGGATCCTTCATCTATAATACATCGACAAACAAATTCAACATAGGTTCAACCATAGCCATTATATGGAAAGGTGCATTAGAAGGAAGGAGAGCCTCCACAATATATCTCACCATATTGAAATAGCAAGTATCAATATGATTGCTAAAATCTCACCATATTCAAATAACCATCATATTGAAATAGCAAATATCAATATGATTGCTAAAATCTCACCATATTCAAATAGCCAGTATCAATATGATGGCTAACTAAATCCAAGACCTATAAATTATTGGAAAGACAAAATCTCACCATCACTATGCGTTCCAAAGTATTTTCACCAAGTACTTTGAGATTCATGAATTACCACGTTGAACTCTTGCAACCTTTTCTCCATGGCTATTAACTCGACAAAGATCGGAATAACCCTGGTCCAGTGCATCACTGCAATTTGAACCAGCAGGTTGCACTCCAAATCAACAATCAAAGCCACATTTGACTCCAATGCATGGAATATATGCAGTCAGATCGTAATTTGTTAGCCAGTTCGCAAAGTCTCCCAGCATCAAGAAATCAACAAGCACGTAGCAGATGTGGATCTCACGATATCTACTGCGTCCACTAGCAAGTGCACTGCTTGAATACCTTAGTCCATGAATTTCGCACTCCAGTAGCATGATCAATACATGCATTAGATCTCAGCTCTGAATATTATCCAGGACATCAAAGGTCAAAACACTGGAATTTCGCACTCCAGTAGCATGAAGCTTCTACTGAATGGGTTCCTTCTAAACCTTTGTTGTGGCAACAAATCAAACTAGTTGTGGTGCCTTTCCTAGCATAAGGCAATTCAATCAATCCTTTGACAAACCCAATAGATCTGCTCCAAAATTTCAAACCACCACTGTCTTTGAATGGCAGTCTACACACTTTATTCAACGGATCTGCACTCCAACGTTATCATCCGTCGTGGAGCACCTTCGGTTCTCTTCTCCTACAATCCTTCTTCTATGCGTCGTCACTTTTGATTTTTCATACGCCCACCTTATCTCTAAGATTTATTTGGAAATGATCACTGTCCTGACACAAGAGACACCTCTCTATGTGGGATGGGATTTTAACTAGTTCCTACCCTGACGCTCACTCTTGCTCCTTCAAGTGGCTTGATACCTATGCATATTCCTGTCACTCAAGGTTCCATTCACCTACAATGGCTTCACTCGCCCAGAGCCTTTCGCTGCTGGAAATATGACCATGTTCCCAGTTCTACACAAGCAGCAACTTCCTCCTCAGGAGATTGGTGCAAATCCAGATCACTGCCAGAAGCTACATGGCCTTCACCTATCGGATCAACTATATGCATTTAAAAAAATATTAAGCAACAAACAAATTTGCAACTTCTACGAGCAGTAGATCTCACACCATTNTGACAAACCCAATAGATCTGCTCCAAAATTTCAAACCACCACTGTCTTTGAATGGCAGTCTACACACTTTATTCAACGGATCTGCACTCCAACGTTATCATCCGTCGTGGAGCACCTTCGGTTCTCTTCTCCTACAATCCTTCTTCTATGCGTCGTCACTTTTGATTTTTCATACGCCCACCTTATCTCTAAGATTTATTTGGAAATGATCACTGTCCTGACACAAGAGACACCTCTCTATGTGGGATGGGATTTTAACTAGTTCCTACCCTGACGCTCACTCTTGCTCCTTCAAGTGGCTTGATACCTATGCATATTCCTGTCACTCAAGGTTCCATTCACCTACAATGGCTTCACTCGCCCAGAGCCTTTCGCTGCTGGAAATATGACCATGTTCCCAGTTCTACACAAGCAGCAACTTCCTCCTCAGGAGATTGGTGCAAATCCAGATCACTGCCAGAAGCTACATGGCCTTCACCTATCGGATCAACTATATGCATTTAAAAAAATATTAAGCAACAAACAAATTTGCAACTTCTACGAGCAGTAGATCTCACACCATTGATAGTAAAGATCTACACACACAGAATCTAGTTTTGGTGCTAAATCACCCCAACACATGATCAAAGAGGAAACGTACTCATCGATGGAAACTCTCCCATACAACACGATTTATGATACGTCGTCTGGTCCTTCGTCGATGGTGAACGGCAAGCTCTGCAAGTCCCTATGCACTTCAGGATCATGAAATTGCCTCTCAATCAATCATTTAATCTCAGAGACGAACACCACTCTTGCCGTGGTTGGGGTACCTAGATATCCCTTCCTAGCGCTATAGGCGTTTCCCGTTTCCCTATTGGAATCATGATTTAATGAGCTTTTTAATTACAAATTTCATATTATTAAAGCTGTTGATATGTTGTTGGTATTACACTCAAATCAATAATGAGATTTAACATTCTTAACTTCCTTACATTTATGAATGTTTTCCTTTCTTTGTTTACTTTTTCACATTTACTTAATATGATTAAAAAATTACTGCCCTATCCATTGATTGCCAAATTTTTATGGATATGAAAGGTTTGCTTAATATTTCATAACTGGCTTGTGTGGTAACGTGGATTGTCAGTTTAGAGATTTTATTACTATGATTTCTTTTTTAGGTTTTTCCTCTACATTTGTGATTTTTTTTAGTTTTTTCACTGGCACCATCAATTTTTTACCAAGTTTTCATGTTTTTCACATATAAATATCATTTAAATATATCACCGTGGGTGCGTGTGTGAAGCGTGCCACGATCAGCCTCTACATTTTTAATTTTGTGTTTCAATTAATTGGGCGATCATGCCATTCTTTCAATCAACCAAGCGTTTTTGTTAGTGGGTGGGTGTGTGGTCACAATTAACCATGGCAGTGGCGTTTCAATTAAGCTTGCCCTATGTTTCAACTAAAACTAATATGGATGTGAAGCATGCATTCCATGCCATGATTCGTGTCAGCATTTCAATTAAATATATCCCCGTGGGTTCATTTGGCCTCCTGAAGCTTGTCACAATCCGCCTCTACATTTGCGATTTCTTTTTAGGTTTTTTTTATTGGGTGCCATCAATTCGTTACCAAGTTTCCATGCATTTCACATATAGATATCATTTAAATATATCCAAGCATGCATTTTGTGTCATGAGCAATGAGAATTTCAATTAACCACAATTTTATTCTTTAACCCCACAACTTGTATATCTCTCTTCGTGCCAAAATTTTTATACTTTAGCTGTGCAGGTTAACATGCAGCCGAGGCCGATGAGCAAGTGGAATTGGAGGAGGTTAACACGCAGCCGAGGCCGATGAGCAAGTGGAATTGGAGGTAATTTTGCAGGAAGAGGCGATCTTCAAGGCCGAGACGCAAATGGAATTGGACATGATTCTGTTGGAAAGTCAAGCTGGAGTCCCTTCCATGAGGTTTGCGGTTTTTTAAATGATTAGATGAGATGCGTTATAATCATAAAATAAAATGTTTTTAATGATTATAAAATGATTTTTTTAATGTTTTAATACTTTTTCTTAGTATTGTTTTTAAACTCCTATTCATCATGATAGGAATACGTTGTAACTTAGAGTCTTATCTTATTTTTATAAGATAATGAATATGATGAGATGTGTTATAATCATTTTATTTTATTAAAAAGAATATTCATTTTAGATAACTAAACTTTTCAAAAAATAACTAAAAAATAATAAAAAATAAATAAATATATATATATATATATATATGTTTGTGTGATTATTAAGGAAAGATTTCCGTTAAGATTATTTTTTTAAAATTAAGGTTAGGGTTATAGGGAAATATTAGGGTTGGGTTTATATTTTTAAAGTTAGGGTTAGCTTGAACTAATCATTTTTTAAATAAAATATATTTTGTAAGATAAGAAAAAATTAAAAAAAAAGAGAAATAAGAGTTATTAAAATATTAATTCATTTTAATCTAATGTATTTTTTTAAAAAAAGTTTTACCTATATTTATAAAATTATGGTTTCAAATTATTTATAAGTATTCAAAGAAATTAAATTTATTTATATGTATATTATTTCAATAAATAAATAAATTTGTGGTAATTTTAAGTTAGTTTAATTTGTTTTTAAAAATTGTTTTGTAACTTAATTATAAAATATTTAAACATTTGGGTTATAAAATAGCTAATTATTCTAGAATACAAAATAATATTAAAACAATAACATTAATACTTTATTAATTTTTTGAAATATTTTTTTCTTAAATATGTTTGATGTAAATGAAAAATAATCATAATAATAACAATACACCTCCTTCTTAGAATACTTAGGAAAAAAGAAAATTTAAGGATATGTATATCTCCTCTTGTATATCTATATTGTTTAAAAATATTATATACAATATATTTAATATTTATATACAATATATTTTGTAAATGTATATTTTATAATTAAAAATATACTATGGTTATAAATGACCATAAGATTTTTTATTATTGTAATGGTTTGAGAATATGGTTTAATGCTTGTGTCAAATTTATTTTTTTATTTTTTATTGAAATTTGTGTGTGTATGTATGTATTTCATATGAATTTTAATATAAGTTTTATATTCGTGGGAGACTTTCTTTATTAGTTATCCCACCCATTAAAAATAAAATCAATGAAAAATATATAAAAGGTATATATGCATATATAATGGTCATTGTTTGTATCATGATGCAGTGTATACATATTCATTTGCAATGTATACTAAGTATATTTTTTTATCAATGTCCTTAGAACAATATAAGTCATCATCTCCAAAGTTTCAGATGATTTTCTATCAATGTTCTTATAACAAGTATAAATTATTAAATGATTTGCTATCAATGTCCTTAGAACAATTATAAATCAAGTAGATTTATTATCAATTTCCTTAGAATAAGTATAATTCATCATCTACAAAGTTTGAGATGATTTTTTCTCAATGAACCTCGTCGTCATCACAATGTGATGGACATAACCTCATCATCGCAGTGTTATACAAATATATTGTAATTATAAGGTGACAAAAAATGTTGTGTCATCGTAATGTTATGAAAATACCCCCGTCATCGTAATATGATGAACATACGACATTTATGCTCATCTGATAGCCATATGACATATCATGAACATACAATGAATATACAACATTTATGTTCATCACATAGCCACTTTTACTTAAATGTCATGTCATGACAATGTGATGAACAAAGCCTCGTCGTCACACTATATTGGTCATCATTAATATGCGACAAACAATATCCTATTTTCGCAATTTTATGAACAAAGACTTGTCGTCGCAATGTGACGTAAATATCTAGTCATCATAATGTGATGAAAATATCATGTCCTTGCATTCTGAAAAACATAGCCTTGTCATCATAATGTGACAAACAACCATATTCTTGCAATGTGACGAAGATAGCCTTATACGATGACCATACAATTTGACCAACATAACCATATTGTCGCAATGTGACAAACATAACTATGGTTGACCTTAGTTGACCATGACCATGGTTGACAATGGTTAACCATATTTCAAATTTTTTGTCCGTACATGACCATCGTTGGCCATAACCATATTGTTGGAATGTTACGAACATGGTTGGCCATAACCATATTGTTGGAATGTGATGAACATAACCATATTGTCACAGTGTGACGAACATGACTAGCCATAACCATATTGCCGCAATGGGATAAACATAACCATATTGTCACAGTGTGACGAACATGACTGACCATAACCATATTGTCACAATGTGATGAACATAACTAGCCATAACCATATTGTCGCGATATGATGAACATAACCATATTTCCACGATGTGATGAACATAACCATATTGTCACAATGTGACAAACATAGCCTTATATGATGACCATTCATTGTGACGAACATAACCATATTTTCACAATGTGACAAAAATAACCATATTGTCACAATATGGCGAACATAGCCTCATCATCACAATGACATCAACATAGCATTGTTGTCACAATGTTGCACAAATATCTCGTTGTGATAATGTGACAAACAATTCCAAATGTTACCATCTAAATTTCAGGAGTAGTGTTGGTTAGCCATGGTCATGGCCAACCATCGTCACCTATGGAAAATAACTAGCAAACATGGTTAATGATTGTCAACCATGTTGAAGGTCTACATAAGTTAATCATGATCATGGTAATCCAAGGTCAGCCACAATTAACCATGTCAACCATAGTGAACCTTTCCTTCCAAAAGTCAACCAAGTTCTACCAAAGTTTAACCATGGGCATGGTCAACCATAATCGATCATGGACATACTAAATTAATGTATAAATACTTTGATAATGTATTATTAATATATTACTACCTTGGTGATATATTTATTAAGGTATTAATACTTTGATAATGTATTATTAATGTATTACTACTTTGGTAATGTTTTAACGTATTAATTCTTTACTATTAGTTTTTTAATATCAATATTAATGGCTTAATATCAATGTTTTAGTACTTTAATATGTTTTTTTTTTGTTTGTTAATTTGTCCGGACCTTCTTGGCATCGGGATTAACCTTTGGCTTGAGAAATCGCGACTCAGGGGCATCTAAGCCGTCAAAATCACCCAGGGATCGCACCCGGCCTCAACCACACCAACCCTTAACATGGTTGGATTTTTTGTCCCCGCAGGTTTCGAACCGGTGACTTTTCAACACGGAGTGGCTTAACAACACACTCCGTCACCGACTGTTCTACACCTCGGGGACGAGTACTTTAATACGTTACATTATACATTAACTTATACTTATATTAATGTAATTATGTGTTAATGTTTTATTAATGTCTTACTACTTTATTAATGTATTATTGTATTTGTGTATTCATACTTTATTAATTTCTTGATCTATTAATACTTTAATTATGTATTATTTATGCATTACTTTTATTACTTTATTAATATATTAATACTTTAACAATCTATTAATGTATTGATTATTTAATAAATCACTTTATTAATGTATTAGTACTTTAATATGTTACATTATACATTAATCTATTAATTAATTAATACATTACATTATTAATGTATCAATTAATTAATAGTTACAATATACATTAATATTAACTTATACTTTATTTTATAAATTATATTAATGTAATAATGTATTAATGCCTTGTTAATGTCTTACTACTTTATTAATGTATTACTTTATTTGTGTATTGATATTTTATTAATGTCTTAATGTATTAAGACTTTTGTAATGTATTTATTAAAAATGTGTTAATCTATTAATTAATTAAATTAATACATATTTTAATGTATTAATGTCATTCATACTCATGACCATAAGAAACCATGATCATGGTTAAACATAGTCATTTTCAATAAATATATTTATACTTTAATAATGTATTACTTTATTAGTGTATTAATACTTTAGCAATATATTACTTAATAATGTATCAATGCTTTAACATGTTATTTTATAAATTAAAGTGTATTAATTCTTTAATTTATACATTACAATAATGTATTGTTATTGTATTACTATTTTAATTGTGTTTTACTAAATACATAAAATTTAATGTATTACTACTTTATTAATGTATTACTTTATTAGTGTATTAATATTTTAGTAATGTATTTATTGATGTATTTATATATTATTAATGTAATACTTTATTAGTGTATTGATAATTTAGCAATGTATTAGTTAAATAATGTATTACTAAATATTGTATTAGCTAAATAATGTATTATTGATAATTTAGGAATGTAATAATGTATTATTACTTTCTCAATGTATTAATACTTTAGTAATGTATTTATTAATATATTACTTTATTAGTGTATTAATATTTTAGCAATATATAAATTTATAATGTATTAATTAATTAATACATTACATTAATAATGTATCAATCAAGTAATATGTTACATTACATGTAACATGTGGTTCTTCTTAAGAGGTCACAAGTTCAAATCCAGAGGGGGTAGGGTATGTATACCTCCGTAGACTTTACGAGTCAAATCGTTGGGCGGAGGGGGGTCCCTTGTCCCACAAACAAGGGGGTCTCATACACCAATTTGGTGTGGCTTGGCCGTGACCTTAAAAATAGATTATTATTATTACTTTAATTTATACAGCCGTGACCTTAAAAAATAGATTATTATTATTACTTTTAATTTTATATATCATTATATATTAGATTAATGTAATACATTAATACATTAAATTTATACATTATTATATTCTAGATTAATGTAATATATTAATAAACCACTAATACACTACATTAATGTATTACATTAATACATTATTGTTATATATTTGTAATTATTAGTTAATACATTAATGGTAATCTCCAAGGCATGTCGTCGTCAATTAGCAATAACCACTTTATAAAATTGGTTGATATACGTCGATCTAAGTCATTAATTGTAAAAGGTGGAAAATGGCTTCTATTGGGTATATCAACCACTTTTATAAAGTGGTTGTTGCTAGTTTATATATGAAAGTCTCTAACTCTGTTGGTATCTTCGCGGTAGTCATCCTTTTTGTTCTTCTGATCAAGATTAAGGGTTCTTCTCTTCTGATGCTTCTTCAGCTCTGCCAATTCCCATAGGAAATCTTTCCACTGGCACTTAGTCATATCATTTTCAAGCTCAATAATTATGGCTTTTAACAGATATTTCATCTTGTCAAGCTTGGCGTCGTCGTCTTTGCTGAAGAGGGTTATGCGTTGCTTTAGAGATCAAAGTCGGTGATCACTTCAACGTTCAGGAATCGGAAGAACCAATTCGTCAATCTTCTATTCTTCGCCCATGACTCGTGGTGGTGGACCAGAAAATTTTCTTGAACCATACCCTGCACCGCGATCGACCATGCCATAGTAATATCCTCCAAACATACTATTGGATCCATGTAGAGGCCATGAATTTTTCGCTGGCATAGACGCTTCGTATTTCTGATGCATAACCATATCTAAATCCTGAGCTCGAATTCCTCCAATCATACAGCTGGATCCCTGTAGAGGCCACGAATTTTTCACTGGCATAGACACTTCCTGTTTCTGATGCATAACCCTCTCTAAATCCTGAGCTCGGATGGTCATACAATGTAGTAAGCCCAATGTCCTATACTGGGTTGCAGCGTTGATATATGCATTGTATGCACCATATCCACCAGAAACTAGATTTTCCCATTGCTTTGTGCTTTCCTCCTTTTTCGTTGCTCGATCCACTACAATAGTACCTCTACCGAACTTATACCTCTCACATCAACCATTCCACAGAATCTAAGTTGTCAAAAGTGATAAACCCAATTCCACAATGTCCTTTTCAGCCTTTTTCCTTAGGAATATATAAATCGTTAATGTTCCTATATTCTTCAAAATATTTTTGGAGTGCATCCTATGTAACAAGTGGAAGTTTTTTCACAAACCTTTTTCCTTAGGAATATATAAATCGTTAATGTTCCTATATTCTTCAAAATATTTTTGGAGTGCATCCTATGTAACAAGTGGAAGTTTTTTCACAAATATTCAAATATGCATGTAATCTTCCGAGAAGGAGTTTTCATATCCTCCTCGTGGATCTTGCAACATATGGATATTGAGGATTTCTCTTTCGGTGGTTGGATCATGTCCTCTTATCTGTACCTCCCCTTGCACTTCCCTCACCTTCCAAAAAACATCTAACAACATTTCCTTTGGGAGCTAAAAGTCCTCTAAATAGAACATGACATTATATAAAAATTCTAAAAAGATAAATGGTGAGTCACATTAACATATGGTTTTGAGTTTGTTTTATTCATCTTCACACAATTTTTCCTTTCATTGTTCATTATCATTCAAATCTCATTGTTGTCATCTTCATTGTTGTCACAATATTGTCATAAGAACTATTACTAGCTTCCCTTGGACTAAGCTTTCTTCAGTATAGGATTTATATTTGAACTTGTTTTCTCCTTCCCTTTGTACGTACAAAAAATTGATCATTGATGTCCATATAAAAATAAATTCATCTAGTGAGATACATGGGTACCATCCACTGTACTCGCGAGTTCTCTAAGAATCGTTATCACTTACATGGTCCATAAATACATTATACTCCCCCTTAATCATAACTTCATCTCAACCTTTATATTATGAGATTACAACATCTCATGTTCCCCCCTTAATCGAAGATTCAAATACTTTGATTCAACATCAATCTAGCATATGAGTACACCTTCCACCCTTGTATATACCATAGTGGTTCATTCCACAATTTGATGTCACACCCTCTCTATGCATAAGAGGGATACACACTACATGATTACATGTGATACCATATTAATACATGTAGGGCTTACTCAACAGAGCTTACAAAACACTTGGGGAAAACAACTTTGACCAAAACTTCTAGGGAATTGAGTACAACTGACTATGCATCCTGTTTCATGCACCTCGTACAACACATAAGCTCAATTATAACATTTCATCTCAAGTACAACAAATATCCAAAATGCTTTATATTAACACAAAGATTACCATCTTCCTTTATTGTAATCATATTACCAAAATATAAGCCCATTACATATGTCAGAAATATAAACCCATTTACATCTCATCACCATGCATACCTTAGACCTCACATCCTTTTTAACTAACCTGCCCTTCAATGTTATCATTTTCCATGAAGCGTCTTTGTTCTTCGTTCTCCTCTAGAATCGTTTACATACTAGGCATCTCCATTTGCATCTTCAAAATTTGATTCAACATGTTGGATCTCTATACTTTACATGTCATTTGTTAAAGTCACAAATTCTAACAAAATAAATATACTTACATATTGAATTAGCTACGCTCAATAGGTTTCTTTCTTAAACCTCAAGAAATTTAAAGACACGTTTAATTTTACCATGACCGAAAATTTCCAAGATCACCATTTATGGAATCTTGATAAGTTTTACAACCATGCATGTCTCTTTCTTGTGAAGCATGGATTTGATCTTCTCCAATTTCCTTCACGCCTATTCAACTCTTGCAATTGACTTTTGCTGGATCGAATTCCTCGTCGCTAGTTTAAACCCCCTCTCATCTACCATGTCTTGTAGAACCCATCAATCATAGAATTATATGACATGACACTTGCTTTATGCCTTTCTATCTATAACATTTGATGCTATCACTTTAATAATTCACGATTCAACTCTTGCAATTGACTTTTGCTGGATCGAATTCCTCGTCACTAGTTTAAACCCCCTCTCATCCACCATGTCTTGTAGAACCCATCAATCATAGAATTATATGACATGACACTTGCTTTATGCCTTTCTATCTATAACATTTGATGCTATCACTTTAATAATTCACGAGCAATGGCGGTTGCCGAGTATGGTGTCATTGGAGACCTACTCAGTCTCTAACTTCAATGCATTACATGGTTGAGCTCATTCTATATTGTGCGTATATCATACCTTAATTCATTTTTCCTCCTCCAAGAGAGAATGTTTATTGAATGATACAAGTCTGCTTTGAATATTTATTCTCAATTTCCAATGATTTGAGTTATTCATAGAACTATACTATGTTGAGGGTTGTTTGAAAGAAGCACAATTTCCTCACCATGCCTTATTTGTCCCTCTTGTTTTGAGCCTTAGAAAACATGCTTTGATTCGCTGCAAAATTGGGTTTTCAAATTATTGATACCGTATTAAAATGGGAGAGTATATCTTATTACACACAAACAATGCATTCGACATCCTAATGAATTGATATAATGATACATATAAATACAACAAGTCTTTGTCTTAATATAGACAAACTACCTGATCACTCAATCTACGAGTTGAGTGGATATCTCAACCTCACACCATTATAGGAAGCATCTAGTTGGAAAGAATATCTTGCATCCAACAACTTCATAAAGACTTGGAACAAACTATTCTCGTAGAGATGAACTCTACCCAATAATGAACAATAATCACGACAACTTCAAATACGATCACACATAATACATGTAGGAGTTACATATTTTAACACAATGGTGCTACCCATAGGATTACATTTTCCTAGGCCCTCCAAATACCATGATAGAAAAACAGAGAGTAAACATTATAATTTCACAAGCACCAAAACTTTGTTTACGTGCTTTATTAACATCAAATAGATGCACTATCTAACCACACTAACAACTTGTTGAGAGAATATCTCAACCACACACCAAACTAGAAGCTAACTAGTTGGAGAGAATCTCTCATATACAACAAATCTAACAACCTCCTTACTTAGAGATCAAATCTACCCCATAAAGACAAAAAATAATCACATTCACAAATATGATCACACATAAGACAAGTAGGAGTTAATGATTTCAACAAGCATAAATAACTCATCTAAAAGTGTTATTATTACTAAGGAAACAAGATAAATCATCGGAGAAACCTTCTAAATGTCTTAAACAAATTAAATTATAAGAAAAGAACTCCTAAACGCTTTAAATAAAGTGAAAGAAAGGTTTTGAAGACAAACAAGATGAATCATGAGAGAAACCTTTTAAATGTCTTAAACACATTGAATTATAAGAAAAGACCTCCTAGAGGCTTTAAATAAAGTGAAGGAAGGTTTAAATATTCAAAGTTCCTTTAAAATTTAAATTGATATGTTGTGCATATAGTTGTATGGGAACCTTTCTAGACATTTTCAACATCTCTAAACTAGTTCCAAAGTTCTAGTAGCACATTTGAGAATTATTAGCAAACACCCCCAATTAGCTAAGAACTTTTTGGGAGCTTCAACATCAAGGAAATGAGAGTTTGGGAACTAGTTTCGGAAATAGAAAGCTTTAAACTAAAATGTAATTTTTTTTATTCCATTATTACAAATACATAATTCATTACAAATATTTTCATTATATTTATTTAAAATATCACTATAAAACAAAGACTAAACTACATTAAATATTATTTTAAAAATTATTTAAGTAAAAAAACTTAATATTACCCACTTTATAGTTGTGGAATGAAAAATGGTTAATGCATGTATGTTTTCCTTAAGTGGAGACTAAACATGAAAGTCTAATAAATCAATACCCTATCCATGGCAAACATTTTCTATCAACCAATGATATCATTGACTTTTATTGTATTTTCATATTACAAGAGTAGTACTATTTAGTACTATTTGGTTTGTTGTTGCTATCAACCAACCATATCATTGACTTTTATTGTATTTTCATATTACAAGAGTAGTACTATTCTGTTTTTTCCAATCATAACAAGAATAATGCTTCAAATTTACAAAGATGTTTCAAGTTTATATATGTAAAGTTTAATTTTAAAAATATGTTAAAATTTTATATATTTATTTTCAATTTTTCTTTTCATTTTCTAATTAGATCTTTACGGATATTAAAGTTTCAATATTGTGTTAAATATATTCATATAATTATTAGTACAAATTAAATTAGTAATTTCAACATGTCTTGGATTGATTTTCAATTTCACAGAAATAAGATTTAAAATGTATCATTATCTCTATAGATTGCAATCTAAATATCATTGTAATCTAGAATATTTTTTATATTTTTTTAATATATTTTCTATGTTTTCCATATCCTTCATAGAACAAGGGGTATGTTAATGTTAAATTCTTAAGTGACACTAATGACATCACTAAATAAAAAAATTAGCTCCTTAATCATGTTTTTTTACTTGAGAAATGAGATTCTATATTTGAGCCACAATTTTCAGGGTTTGTCCCTGACCAAGGATCAAATAATCCACTTCACTAAAAGAGAAACCCCTTGGAGTGTTAATGTTAATGAATCCAATTCCACTTCCTTGTTTAGAGAGAGTATAGGTGTTTTAGGGTGCTAAATTGACTAAATGAGCATAGCCTCCAAATTTGGATCATTGAAAATCTCTTATAATTTTTTGTCAACTATTAAACTAAGCAACAAGAAGAAACTAGAGATAAATCATGGGGTTACTCAGTTTTAATCAATATTTTCTCATGTTCATTCATAAATGAAGTTTTTAAAACTGTGAAAAATAGAGGATATATTGTAGGTATCGAGAGATGTTGAGTATGGATAGATTTGTAACTATTGGGGTATAAAAAAGAGGTATTTGGTAAAAATGAGAAATATATAATAAAAATAGAGCATTTTATTGGAAATATGTATGGGAGAGATTCAACATAAATGACACATGCTATGTAAAAAAATTTACAAAATAAAAACCCAACAAAAAAATATAATAAATATGAAGAATCTATTTTTTTTAATCAATTTTCAAAAACTATTCAACCATATCAACACCAATCAATGAAAAGTTAGATTTGGTGTCATAGGCATTTGAGAGTCTTCTCTACTGATGTTTGAAATGATGCATGCGGGCATCTTGATAGATATATGTGCTAACACAATTTTATTTGAAAGGGATCTCTTCAAGAAAAGAAAAGTTGAAGCATTAGAGAACGGGATTTCACCATCATGGAAACAATAACAAAATTAATGGAAACTAAAGGACCGTGATTGAAGATTTATTGAGAGGTTGAGATTAGACATAGTTTTTAAATGGTTATTTATAACTTTCTCATTGCTTTAAACAAAATGAAAATGAAGTTAATCTTAAAAATGGTACAAAAGTTTTGACAGAATTGTGGAATTATTGAATTTTAATATGGAATCTTTGAAAGTATGAATTTTGAAATCTATTTATAATGTTAAAATGTGTAAAATTATATATTTTATTATCAAAAATTTAATTCTTATTCTATCAAATTGACATGAAATAATGTTAAAATGTGTAAAATTATATATTTTATTATGAAAAAATTAATTCTTATTCCATCAAATTAAGATGAAGATTTTTTTAATGTAATTTAATCAATTTGTCCCGAAAATACCCAAAAAAGAAGAGTTAAATGATCACACCCAAAAAGAAGAAGAGTTAAATGATCACGTGGATGGTCGTCATAAATGATGGACTATGTCGTTCACTTTAAAGAAAAAGAAAATGCTTCACCCACAACCACCACGTCCCTGATGGACTATGACCTTCACTTGAAAGAAAAAGAAAATGCTTCACCCACAACCACCCCGTCCCTAACCAATGAAATCATCTTACTATTTCAACCACTACCATTGCCCATTCCTTTCTGTACACCAATAAAAATAGTAAAGAATCTATAACATTCGAGCAGGAACGGTAGTTGATGATCTTTCACTGAACTGGGAGGACAAGCTATACACACACGTTCACTTTTCCAATATTTACTGTATTTTGTGTGTATTTCCGAAGATATGTTCCACTCTTTAAGTCCAGTCCTTACCATTGTCATTCAATTTTCGGCGTTCACACATCTACATATATCATATATCTTCTAATGTTTGTTTTTTTTTAAATCAGAATGCTTCATCATTTTGTTTAATTCATGTAATTATCATTTTCATTCCATTTTCCATATTTATGCTTATATATTGAAATGATTTTTTTTAAGTTCATTTTTTTTTAATAGTTATTATTGTTAAGTGAGTAAGTCAAGGATTTGATTACTAAAATTTGTGTAGGTGTACATACTTGATCATGGTGTGAATTTGAGCTTATGGTGTATGGAAGTGTACATAATCTATCTCCTTGTAAATTTGAACTTGTAATCTTTAAGAATAAAATACATATTCTTAACCATTAAACCTCATGTACAACAGCAAGCAATATCCAGCCTGCTAAGCAGCATTGAATACTGACACAGATAGATTAAAAGTCGTCAAATCTGAATCTATAATCCACTTACTACAACATTCAATACTGTGTAGCAAACCCTATATTTACCCTATATTTACTGCCATGCTTTTATTTTAGGTGAATTAAAGTTGTCGGCACATTAAAAGTTACCCTTATTAAACGAATAGGTCTCTGACATTCTCCCCTTCTGATATTACACAACCCACATTTTTACTGAGTTAGGGTTGTTCGTGCATCAAAAGATGCATTTTTCTTCATTGCCTGCATGCGGTTGAGATCTCTTAAGTGGCTGTCCTTGTTTCTAAGTTAATGTCTCAGCAATGCAGCTCCAATCCCTTTGTTGTCAGATCTAACATTATGGATATAAATTAACCAATTTGAGAATTGATGTGTCCCAAACCCAGAGAAATGGCAAAAAATTTGTCGATGAATAAAGCAAAAGATTAAATGATCACGTGAATGGTAGTCATAAATGATGGATTGTCTCGTTCACCTAAAGAAAAAGAAACTGTTCTCCCTCATCTCGGCCTCTCTGAGTCTGGTGATTCACTTCTCCTGGCAAATTTGGCTGGAGAGAAACCGAGCGATCTTTGAGGACGCCCAGCCTTCTTGGTCAAAAGTTTACCATAAAATTCTGGCAAATTTCTCTTGGCTTTCTTCAAAGGTCAGAAACCCCCCTCAACGTGCCTTGCCTCTCGATTTGGCTGAGGGTCAAACCATAGCATTCTTTGATGGAGCGGCAAAGTCAGATGGCTCCTGCTGCGGCGCTGGAGGCTTTTTCAAATATCACCATTTCAGAATTACAAACTGGTTTTTCAACGGTGGAGCAGGCTCAAATACGAGAGCAGAGCTACTGGGTTTATGGGCTACGCTCTCCCTGGCGGCTCATTGGTCTATTGACGATCTTCACATCCTGGGAGACTCAAAAGTTATTATAGACTGGATCTCAAACAAGAGCAAACTCAACTCCATTCATTTAGAAGGCTGGCTGCAACAAACGAGAGCCCTCTCTCAGCTCTTCACCAACCTCAACTTTCAGCATGTCTCTCGAGTTCATAACAAGGGAGCTGACGCTCTCTCTAAGAGGGCATTATCTGCAGTGATTGGGAGGCTCTCTATCTATCACTGTGATAGAGGAAAAGAGAGCTCCATATCCACCTTAAATATTTTTGAATAATGTGATATGCTCTAGTACTGTAGATGTGGATTGGATCCAGATCCTGTTCGCTGGTTGGCTTTCGGCAGTCTCCGTCGCCGGAATTGTAATAATCTTTCTCTTGCATGGGATGCTGGCTTTAATAGGGCGGTTTGGGAAGCCTGGAATTAATATGGCTGATTTTTGGTATGGGCCCTTAGTGGCA
>SNQJ01S0071598.1:93156-104038 GCA_010110895.2 Picea sitchensis | reverse complement strand
TGGGTCTCAATAATAACTGTTGGGGCCGACTTCTTATTCTACCTATTACAATTGTCTGTTGACCAATCCGCAAAAGGGGATTTGGTCCTAATACAATTACTGACATGATTAATCCACAATGGGGTTAATCTTATAAATAATATATCAATAATAATAAGAATACTCTTTGCAGTTACATTATTTCAACAGGGTTGACCTATACCCTTTACATCACAAATAGGGTTACAAGTAAGTATGACTCTTGGAAAATATAGAAAGGAATCTCATACACCCTCTAGTGGTTAGCCACTAGGGACACATCCACCTGTGCTCAGCTATAGGGATGTCCTATTCAACAAACTCTATCTCATTGTGTCTCACAAAAGAATCATTTGGACACACACTCACTAGTGCTCAACCACTAGGATGACATCCAACTATGCTCATCCATAGTGACATACTACTCAACAGATATCTATCTTGTTGCATCTCATAGGAGAATCATTTAGAGTACCACATCATTTCATCTCCGTCTCAGAGAGAATGACATACCCAATTCATGGGCTTCCTAACCCCACATAGGGGCACACAATGTTCCATCTCCATATCAGAGAGGAACCACACACCCATCTCATGGGAAAACCCAACTCATAGGATTCCTCACCCCACATAGGGGAACACAATGTTCCATCTCTATCTCATAGAGGAACCACACACCCATCTCATGGGAACACCCAAGTAATGGGATTCGTCTTAGGTCAACTCACTCAGTCTGTGTCCTAGAGGATGTCTCACGCAACTATAATAATCAACACTCCCTCTCAGTTAGGGAGGCATTTTCCATAAGGCCAAGTCTCGCATGGAAGTACTCGTACTTCGTCTTGACTGTAGTCATCAACAATCCCTCTTATCTAGGGAGGTATTCTCCACCAAGCCAGTCTCTCATGAAAGTACTCGAACTTCGTATTGGCAAGTGGTTTGGTGAAGATATCTTCAATATGCTCATGTGTAGGAAGGCAATTCATGTGTACTTCTTTCCTCTACACCATGTCACTGATATAATGATATTTTATCTCAATGTGTTTCTATCTATCATGAAACATTGGGTTCTCAGAGAGATTTAAACAAATTTGGTTATCACAATGAATAATGGTAGGATCCATCTCATGATCAAATAGATTTTTTAGAACTTTTCGATGCCACATTGCTTCACAGACTGAAACACTCAATGCTATATACTCTTCCTCTATGGTACTCAACACCACAGATATTTCTTTCCCACTGCACCAGGAAACCATTGCAGACCCTAAGGTGAAGCAACAACTAGAGGTGTTCTTCCAATCCACTGCACTCCCTGCCCAATTTGTATTGGCATATCCCTACACACTAAAGTATACAGAGGAGCCATATATCAGAACTTATCCAACTGTGCCTCGTAGGTATCTCAATACATGTTTTGCTGCTATCCAGTGATTTTGTCTCATCCGACTCATGAACTGACTAAGCACATTCACTTCATAACATATATCAAGTCTGGTGTTAACTAGATACATTAATGATCCAATCAATTGCTGGTACACATGTGGATCAATATCATCTGAATCGGAAGAAGCCTCATTCATCTTCTTCAAGTTCATCATAATTGGTGTAGGCATGGATTTGCAGTCCATCATCTCAGATCAGTTCATCATAATTGGTGAATGACTCTTGGATCAATCCTCTTTCAATTAATTTGTGTACCTTCCTATTGACCTCTTTACTCTCTCCTAGAGTCATTCGATAAGGATATTTATTTGGTAGACTTGATCTTGGTATCAAATCAAATTTTTGTGATATACTCCTCAAGGGAGGTAAACCTATTGGTAGATCATCCCTAACAATTTCTTCGAATTCATTCAAAAATGGTTGAATTTTCTATGGTACAAAGTTTATTTTTCCACTATAAATGAGTATTTATCTTCTCTCTCATAAATTCTTTGGCTGAACACATCATAATGTGATTGTTGCTACAAAATTTATATTGTCATTTTATTTTCCATCACTACCACTTAACTAAGTCTCTACCATTGGTTCTAGTCTGTATCATTGTCCATGATTTAAAAATTCATAATTGTTATTCCTTCCATCATAGAAATTTTTGATGTCAAATAGCCATGGTCTTCTGAGTAGTACATCACATGCATCCATCTCTATTATATCACACACTACCTTCTCACTAAATTTTCCAATCTGAAAACTTAACGAGCATTGCTTAGTCACAATCAATTGTTGTCCTATTTTCAACCATGAGACTCGATATTGATTCAGATGTGGAATACTTTTCAATTTTAATTTCTCCATTACCTATGTGGATACTAAATTTTTTGTTCTTCCACCATATATGACTAGATCACAATACTTATACCAAATTTTACACTTAGTTTTAAGAACTTTCTTTCTTTACTCAAGTTCTTTTGTTGTCTTTGTCTCTGGCTTCAGTAGCACTCTTCTCAACATCAAGTTTTCTCATTGTTCTTTCTAAAGTACTTCCACATTGCTACTAGAAATTGTTGCCTCATACTATTGAGTAAATTGTGTTCTAGCTTCATTTCCTCTCCCTATATTATGCTTCTCTAGACATTATGATGCCTTGTGACTTTCTACTTCCACTACTACATATGGTTTTGAAGTCCGACGAGGATTTTTGACGGTACAGATAAAATCAACCATATCATTGGACATTACCAAGTAATTATCAAAATTTTGTTATTTTTTTTCTTGGTGTCCCGACATTCATCGAACTTTCGATGGAGTCCAATCATCATGAACATTCCAACTCCTATTTGATGGTTACCACAAGGGCCATGTGGCACCCCATCGTAAAAAATAGATCACAGAGGCATGTTTCTAAAACCACAAGCTATAACAACTCACTCAAGGACCTATAAATACATATAAAGTAAATTATGATCGACCTACATAACCACTGTATGGATCGAGGTTGTCCCCACAAGGATCATATAAATATATAGGAATTCTCAAAAAAATCTACAAATTGGCATTTTTTGTTGGAATCTGGTGATATAAAGGTTGTAAGTAGAGTGATAGGAAATGTATGGACTTTCAGAGAGACAGTAGGAGGAATATTTGGAGAGAACAAAGGTGTGGAATCTGTATTTCATGTTGCCAACCATTTTTGTAAGGGAGGTTGTCTCAGTGATGTTTGAGATGTAAATATCCTATTGTTATTGTTATCATTGAAAAATCGTCAAAATTGCATGAAAATGGTTAAAGAAACACATCAATGCCAATAGAAATTAGTCAACCTACAACACTGAAATGCATTCAAAAGGAAAAAAAACTATACAATTGGGTCAAAAATTGAAATGCACAGAATCACCAAAGGAAGCGCATGCACAATGCATAGTCTTCATACAATGGAAGAAATGGGAAATGGTGAAGAACAACAATGCATATTCCCTGAAGAGATGAGTGGAATGGCCTATTGTAATGGTGCTTGACGGCTCCAAAGAGAAAAGAGGATTCTCAAGGGAGAATTATTACATCATGACAATACTATGAATATCTTGGTTTCTTAGTGCATCCATGGATCTTATAGCATTCATACATGGAAAAATGTAATTGGTTCATAATGTGAACAAGGGGCCTTTTATGGCACCCTCCAGCGCTTTACCAACCCCCAAGCTAGATTTTTCTCAGATATGAGTGTCAAATCGTGTTGGGGGTACGAAAAGATCCATAAATGAACCGTTCATAGAAGTGTGTGGCTTTTCTCATACACAATCGCGCATTTTGTGCATTGTGCACACTGAGGGTTGTGTTTCCCATTTCTCAATTAAGGACCTCAAGATCCCTCCCAAGGAGGAAGAGCGGACTCATAAGTCCCTATTTTTCTCTACGGTGTTTTGCCTACTAATCTATTGATCCATTGGTAGCATTATGTTGGTCATTGTTTGTTTTTCATGGTTCTAAGTTTCTCATGCTTTCTAACATTTATTTCTTATTTATTTTAGTTTATTTCTTTGTTTATACATGTGTTTGGATTGTTTAACCCACTCACAAAACTTTTGTCTTGTCTAGCAGGCTCATCTAGACATGCAAGTGTTTTTGTTTTTCTCACCCAAGTGACAAAACCAACACAACAGATTGGCGACCATACTGGGGATTGATATCAAATTCATCCCTATTTGAGCTTAGGGAGCACTTCATTTTGATTTTTTTGTCTTGTAGGTACCAAAACCGGCCTAGAACAACTTGCCAAAGTCAAAATTTAGAGCTGAGGAAGGCGTATTTCACTTGAAAAATTTTCCCCCTATGCGTGACAGGAAGTGCATGGATTTTCCTGCACATTAATGCACACTCTGCACCCCATAAACTTCTTTAAAATTCACATTCAGCACATTGTGTTCCCACTGCACGCTTTTCAGAATTCTAACCCACACATAACTCAATTTTTTTTAAATTGTAAGGGTTTTTATGAAGGTTTGAGGGCCCCTAGCTTTCAGATTTTTATTTACATGCACTTTGTAAGGTAACTACACTCCACTTAGAGTATTTTCCCATATGAAATGTTAGCTAACATAGGCACTTAGGGGAGGCATTTTCCATAAGGCCAAGTCTCGCACGAAAGTACTCGGACTTCATCTTGGTTGTAGTCATCAACAATCCCTCTTAGCTAGGGAGGTATTCTCCACCAAGACATTCTTTCATGGAAGTACTTGAACTTCATATTGGCAAGCGGTTTGGTGAAGATATCTATAATCTGTTCATGTATAGGAAGGTACTTCATGTGTACTGATTTTGTCTTCACCATGTCTCTGATATAATGATATTTTATCTCAATGTTTTTCGATCTATCATGAAACAATGGGTTCTCAGAGAGATTTACACAACTCTGGTTATCACAATGAATAATGGTAAGATCCATCTCATGATAAAATAGATTTTTCAGAAGCTTGCGAAGCCACATTGCTTCGCGGACTGCCACACTCAATGCTATATACTCTTCCTCTGTGGTACTCAACACCACAAATATTTCTTTCCCTCTGCACCAGAAAACCATGGCAGACCCTAAGTTGAAGAAACAATCGAAGGTGTTCTTCCAGTCCACTGCACTCCCTACCCAATCTATATTGGCATATCCCTACACACTCAAGTCAACAGAGGAGCCATATCTCAGGCCTTATCCAACTGTTCCTTGTAGGTATCTCAATACATTCTTTGATTCTATCTAGTGAGTCTGTCTCGAATGACTCATGAATTGACTAAGCACATTCACTGCATAACATATATCAGGTCTGGTGTTAACTAGATACATCAATGATCGAATCAATTGTCAGTACACATTTGGATCAATATCATCTGAATCGGAAGAAGCCTCATTCATCTTCTCCAATTTCATCATAATTGGTGTAGGCATGGATTTACAGTCCATCATCTCGAATATTTCCATTGTATATTTTCCTTGACTCAAGAAAATCTCATCAGTTCTCTACCATAATTCTAGTCCCAAGAAGTGTTGAAACATACCTAGATCCTTCATATCGAAAACAAAAGTCAATGATCGCTTGTATTCAACAATAAATCTTTCTAAACTGGTAAGGAATAAATCATCCACATACATGACCAAGATCAGGCACTCATTTCCAACAATATAATAATATAGTTTTGGATCAACAACACTCTTGCTAAAATCCAAACTCATCAAGAATCCATCCATATTTTTGTACTCAGCATGAGGTGCCTTCTTTAATCCATACATGACTTTATTCAACCTGTACACATGATTTCTCATCGTATGTCATGAATCCCTTTGCCTGCTTGATATAAAATTCTTCTTCAATCTCACCATTGAGAAAGGTTGTCTTTACATACATCAGATGTAGTTTCCAACTCATGGATGATAGTACAGATAGAAGTGTATCGGGATACTGGAGAAAATGTCTCATCATAGACAACTCCCTCTTCTTGTGAGAATCGTCTGGCTACATATCTCTCTTTGTATTTCTCGACACTTTCATCAGTTGCATGCTTGATTTTATAGATTCACTTGGAAGTCACCACATACTTCCCTTCTGGTCTCGGAATAATATCACGTACATCATTCTTCAATATAGACTGGTATTCTTCTTTCACAAAATATTTCCATATGTGTTCATGTGTCTCTTCTCCATGACAAGAAGGCTGAGAATAAATGATGTGGCTCATGGATGAAAGGTAGCTCGAAAATCTCTTCTCTCTTGAGATGTGCCTTGAGGGGATTGTATGTCCCTCTGCTTCCTGGATATTTTGTCAAGCCCAGGAAGGCCTTTACTGCAATATCTCTAGGCATATCAACTAGAGCAATTGGATTAGTTGTAACAACTGGATCAAATGGAATAATGTATTTCTCCCTATGAACTGCTAAAGGGGGAGAATTTATTATCTCCCTATCAATCTCCATTTGAGATTCTCTGGATCTTTGAAAGGCTATCTCTTCTTCAAAGAAAAAATCTCTGGTTATCTCAATCTGTCTCTGACCAGAGATGTATATCCGATATGTCTTCGAAGATTCACTGTATCCCATAAATGTATCCTTTCTCCTTGAAGGGTCTAGCTTGGACCTCTTCTCTTTGGGTACATGAAAATACATTGGGCACCCAAATATCCTGAAGTGTTCAATCTCAAGCTTCACTTAAGTGAAGACTTCTTCAGGAGTTATGTTCTTCAAAATATGGCGACGACTCCTATTCTGAGCATATATTGTTGTCATACATGCTTCTTCCCACAAAATCTTATGAAGACTCTGATCATACATCATTGCATTGGTTGTCTCAATGATGGTTATGTTCTTCCTCCTTCTCAACTAGTTTTGAATCCCTATGAGTCAAGTAAATCCCTTTGAATCCAAGTGACTCCCTCTGAAGTCTAAAGTATAACCATATTCCTTTGTTGTTAACCTTCCCGGAACAAGAAAACAAACGAAAGGAAACAAAACAAGAATATATCCTAAAGGAGACTAATGAGTACATCTCTAGAATGAAAACAATTTAAGGATTGTT
Organism: Picea sitchensis; assembly: GCA_010110895.2. NCBI lineage: Eukaryota > Viridiplantae > Streptophyta > Pinopsida > Pinales > Pinaceae > Picea > Picea sitchensis. The sequence goes on along the minus strand of SNQJ01S0071598.1, from coordinate 97,019 downwards.
GTCACAACTACAACACCTACTTGTAATGTAGAAAACTTTATAAATGTAGGTTACAGGCATGATAATTAAAAAAATCAAACTTGGAGTCTTCAGTTCCAGTGTGTTATTCCTCTGAACGCACTGAGATCCTTCTGGATCCATGCCTTTAGCAAAGGTTCCTTCCTCCTACAAGTACCCTCATCACAATGATACAAATAATATATAAAAGTGCATACCTGACGGTGTTGATATGATTTCTCCAATGGCACCTGGAAAATCTCTTTCCTATGACATCTTCATGAAGAAGGTAGCCATGGTGTCACCATATTTTCAGATTCTTCACAAACCCTTGTCAACTGAGATAGAAAATCTATCGGCTAGGCTAGGATAGAAACCTTAGGTTTTTTGGGGATTATGAATGCCAACAATAATCCTTAATAGAGTCACAAGAATACTGGTGAGTTGAAGAGCTCCTTCAATGAGCTGTAGAAACCCTACAACCAAAAATCTACATAAAATTGCAAAACCCTAGAAACCATAGGGCCAAAAATAAAAAAATTCTCATAAATGAAATCTAAGACTTGTTGGTGAGCTATGCTGAAGGAGGTTGTACACTCTTGTACAAATTTTATCCCCAACGTCCAAATTTACGGTGAATAAAACACCTCAGAAATGGAGGGTCGTATGGAATTTGCAGCAAACCCTAGAGGGTCGTACAGATCTGCAGAAGAAGAGGACAACTAGCTTTGAATGCTTGTGGATTGGGTTATTCAAGACCTAAGCTCTGAAACCATGTTGATTTTTCACTAAGCTAGTCTCAAGCATTAAATTCATTCCAAATTTAGCATTTTACTTGAACCATAGACAATTGGAGTTACACCATAAACAATTTGCTACAGTAACCAATATCACAAGAAGAAACACCATGCACAAGTATACAAGAAGTATCCTGGGAAACGCTTCTCAACAAGGGAAGAAAACCCAACCAATCCTTTGCTACATTCTTCAAGAGAAATATCTCCCACACCATAAACCTAGCACACAAAATGTTGCTCACAAAACCTAGAACACTAGCACCCAAGAGTGGTGCGCACTTCAGCCCAAGAACAAGTACTTGATTAAATTTCCAAACTCACACTTGTGTTATGTTTCCTCGATGGGGAAATTACCTTTATTTATATTAGAATGGAAATATAAAAATTAGTGTCTATTGGCACAATAGGGCCGACCTCAATAACTTAAAATATAATTAATAATAACCATATTAATTATATTTTACATTGATTATATTTCACTTTATGGTGGGGTCGACCTGTACCCTTTACATCACAAATAGGGTTATAGGTAAGTTTGACTCTTGGAAAATATAGCAATGGATCTCATACACCCACTAGTGATCAACCACTAGGGACATGTCCACCTGCGCTCAACCACAGGTATGTCAAATTCAACAGATATTTATCTCACTTTGTCTCACAGGAGAATCATCTAGACACACACTCACTAGTGCTCAGCCACTAGGATCACATCCACCTGTGCTCATCCATAGTGACATCCTACTCAATAGATATCTATCTCACCACGTCTCACGGGAGAATCATTTGGAGTACCACACTGTTTCAACTTCGTATCAGAGAGAACGACACACCCAACTCATGGGATTCATCACCCCACATAGGGGCACACATTGTTCCATCTCCATCTCAAAGAGGAACCACAGACCCACCTCATGGAAACACTCAATGCATAGGAGTCCTCACCCCACACAAGGGCATAGATCATGCCTTCTCCGTCTCAGAGAGGAAACACACACCCATCTCATGGGCACACCCAACTCATGGGCACACCCAACTCATGGGCTTCCTCTCAAACCGACTCACTCATTTTGTGTCCTAGAGGATGTCTCACGTTGTTGTAATCATCAACATATATGAGCCCACACAAATGATTATATACCATGATGGAGAGGAACTTCTTACCCTAATGATGATCATTACACTCTCCTTCCATGATTCTTGAGGAAATTCTCCTATTTTAATGATGATTTTGAACATTAATGAGGATGTTGGGATTTCATGGTGACCTTGTACCCTTTGGAGAGGGCATGACACCCCCATAATGGAATCGTACCCTCTTGATGGATGTCAATCCTTCTATTGATGCTGATGGATGTGATGATGATAGCACACCCCTTTGGAGGGGTCATGGCACCTTTTTCTTTGATGACATCATGCCCTAGATGAGGGTGTTGTACTTATTATGGAATGCTTCACTTGATGATGATATATGACTACTTTGTAGCTGGCATAGCATGATTAAGAGACACTTGGAACCTTTGTTTCACCCTTTCATGGAGATATGTGAATTGTGAAGCATTATACACTACTTTGGAGGATGATGCCATGCTTATTTCACTCACTTACTCACATGTGTGACTCTTGGAGGGAATTTATAATGGTTGTATAGAATTTATGGAATTTTTTACTCATTGATGAGACATATTTTGGGGGTAAACCCTGACCTATCCACCTTGTATAATGGATTTATTTTGTTTTATAGATTTTACTTCATTTTATCCTTTTGTAGAGGATAGTGCTTGGTTTCCTCCTATTTATAGAGGGAGTGCTACCTCATTTGGATAATTTCACATTGTGGAGACTTCTCTTCTCTTGATTTATATCTCTTTTCTCTTGTACAATATGGATTTCTAGGTAGAGAAAACTCTTAAGGATGACTTGTTGATTTGGATTGTACTCTTTTCCTGGATGGATATTGGTGAAGCTTGGATGCATGAATGATAATCTAGGTAAGTGGAATTATTTTTTTTGGTTATGTTTATGGATGATGGAAATAAAGTATTTATAAAGTGGGCATGGTCTTTTATTTTTCATTACCCCTTTTAAACAAACCCTTCTTCTAAGTCTTTGAGGAAGTTGCAAGTGGGATTCTTCCCTTGTCTCATCCTAAAAGATTAAGAATCCTTATTTAAAATCTATAGGGATAGTGAGTGGAATTACCCTAGTCCTTTGAACCTAGATATATTGTAGTCCTCTTCAAGTGTGTTGATCCTTGACTCCATATTTCGTAGGTAGAGAAAGGCACTAATATTCTCATTTATTATTTCTTGAATTCATTTTTCTTTTACTTTTAGGGTATTTTAGGGTTAAATTACAACAAAATATTTCATTTTTAGCATTAATTTACTTAGATGCCTTATCCTTAGGGTTATAAAGTGTTTGAAATATATTATAAAATACAAAGAGTCAACTTTAATGCATTTTCAGCCACTTTCCATGGATCACATATAGGGTTTATAGTGTTGGTATATGCTCTTCTATTGCAGAATTTTGTTGTAATTCAATATATATTTTACTCTAATTATAGCCCTTCATTTTTCACTTTATTATCTTAGGTTTTGGGGTCATTTATTGTTGTTGTTGTAAACTGGTATATTGCTGCAATTTTTTGTTTTACAAGCTAGGTTTCTACAACATTGTGTAATTTCTTGATTTTGTGTGTTTGGGGACCTTCCTTGATCTCATACTAGTTCACTTAATCCATTAGAAAAACCATATGACCCTTTGAACTCAAATCTAGATATTGCATTTAAATCCACCATAAACCCTAGTTGTTTGATCCTTTTGATTGGCAATGATAGAAGTAGAAGCCTTAGGGGACTCTTGAATTGGTTTCACTGGGCCATTATTGTTGGGCTCCAGATTTATAACATTTTCTTGCTAGTTCTTGAAGACATTGTTTACTCTCCTGAAGACTTTTGTTAAGAAAATGGCATTCTTTCTGTGCTATTCATACTCTGTTACACATATATGTTCCATTATATACAGAAACCATGAAGTGCCTCCAAAGCCACAAATGAGCGAAGA
>SNQJ01S0071598.1:58173-93146 GCA_010110895.2 Picea sitchensis | reverse complement strand
TAGGGTTACAGGTAAGTTTGACTCTTGGAAAATATAGAAATGGATCTCATAAAACCACTAGGGACATCTCCACCTGCGCTCAACCACAGGGACGTCGAAGTCAACATATATTTATCTCACTGTGTCTCATAGGAGAATCATCTAGGCACACACTCACTAGTGCTCAACCACTAGGATCATATCCAGCTGTGCTCATCCATAGTGACTTCCTACTCAATATATCTCTATCTCACCGCATCTCACAGGAGAATCATTTGGAGTACCACATCGTTTCAACTTCATATCAAAGAGAACGACACACCCAACTCATGGGATTCATCACCCCACATAGGGACACACATTATTCCATCTTCATCTCAGAGAGGAACCACAGACCCACCTCATGGAAACACTCAACGCATAGGATTCCTCACCCCACACAAGGGAACATATCATTCCTTCTCCGTCTCAGAGAGGAACCACACACCCATCTCATGGGCACACCCAACTCATGGGCTTCCTCTCAGACCGACTCACTCAGTTTGTGTCCTAGAGGATGTCTCACGCAGTAATCATCAACATATATGAGCCCACACAGATGATTATATACCATGATGGAGAGGAACTTCTTACCCTAATGATGATCATTACACTCTCCTTCCATGATTCATGAGGAAATTCTCCTATTTTAATGATGATTTTGAACATTAATGAGGATGTTGGGATTTCATGGTGACATTGTACCCTTTGGAGAGGGCATGACACCCCCATAATGGAATCATACCCTCTTGATGGATGCCAATCCTTCTATTGATGCTGATAGATGTGATGATGATAGCACACCCCTTTGGATGGGTCATGGCACCTTCTGCTTTGATGACATCATGCCCTAGATGAGGGTGTTATACTTATTATGGAATTCTTCACTTGATGATGATATATGACTACTTTGTAGCTGGAATAGCATGATTAAGAGGCATTTGGAACCTTTGTTTAACCCTTTCATGGAAATATGTGAATTCTGAAGCATTATACACTACTTTGGAGGATGATGCCGTGCTTATTTCACTCACTTACTCACACGTGTGAATCTTGGAGGGAATTTATAATGGTTGTATAACATTTATGGAATTTTTTACTCATTGATGAGGCATATTTTGGGGGTAAACCTTGACCTATCCACCTTGTATAATGGATTTATTTCATTTTATAGATTTTACTTCATTTTATCTTTTTGTAGAGGATAGTCTTGGTTTCCTCCTATTTATAGAGGGAGTGCTACCTCATTTGGATAATTTCACATTGTGGAGACTTCTCTTCTCTTGATTTATATCTCTTTTCTCTTGTACAATATGGATTTCTGGGTAGAGAAAACTCTTAAGGATGACTTGTTGATTTGGATTGTACTCTTTTCTTGGATGGATATTGGTGAAGCTTGGATGAATGAATGATAATCTAGGTAAGTGGAATTATTTCTTTTGGTTATGTTTATGCATGATGGAAATAAAGTATTTATAAAGTGGGCATGGTCTTTTATTTTTCTTTACCCCTTTTAAACAAACCATTATTCTAAGTCTTTGAGGAAGTTGCAAGTGGGATTCTTCCCTTATCTCATCCTAGAAGATTAAGAATCCTTATTTCAAATCTATAGGGATAGTGAGTGGAATTACCCTAGTCCTTTGAACCTAGATATATTGTATTCCTCTTCAAGTGTGTTGATCCTCGACTCCATATTCCATAGGTAGAGAAAGACACTAATATTCTCATTTATTATTTCGTTGAATTCATTTTTCTTTTACTTTTAGGGTATTTTAGGGTTAAATTACAACAAAATATTTCATTTTTAGCATGAATTTACTTGGATGTCTTATCCTTAGGGTTATAATGTGTTTGAAATATATTATAAATTACGAAGAGTCAACTTTAATGCATTTTCAGCCACTTTCCAGGGATCACATCTAGGGTTTATAGTGTTGGTATATGCTCTTCTATGATTTTGTTGTAATTCAATATCTATTTTACTCTAATTAAATCCCTTCATTTTTCACTTTATTATCATAGATTTTGGGGTCATTTATTGTTGTTGTTGTAAATTGGTATATTGTTGCAATTTTTTGTTTTACAAGCTAGGTTTCTACAACATTGTCTAATTTCTGGATTTTGTGTGTTTGGGGACCTTCCTTGATCTCATACTAGCTCACCTAATCCATTAGAAAAACCATATGACCCTTTGAACTCAAATATAGATATTGCATTTACATCCACCATAAACCCTAGTTGTTTGATCCTTTTGATTGGCAATGATATAAGTAGAAGCATTAGGGGACTCTTGAATTGGTTTGACCGGGCCATTATATCCATAACATATACTACGGAAGCCTCCCTTGTGTTGGATTGTATCCCTGATAACATTGTATTTACAGTAGATTTCATCCATTACTTTTCAGAAAAGATTCAACCCCAATCTACATTGCCAGTCTTCTCATGGGTTTAATAGCATAGAAGTAGAATTTCATTTGATTGCAACAGAGGGTTTAGCATTTCAGGATTCCAGTTTAGACATTACCTTTTTCAGCCATTGATTTCATTTTTAGTTCAGACTGCTTAACATTCAGGAACTAGTTTGGGTATCTCNTGATTATAGTAGAGGGTTTATCTTTTACATGCATATACAGAACAATACCGGTTAGTACCGAGTAGTACCGAGTAGTACAGAGCAAAGTAGGGTACAGTAGCTCTTTCCAGCGAGTTTCTTTTAAGTTCAGAAATTAGTTTGGCATCCTTTAAACCCCCTCTTCAGCCCTGCATTTCCTGTGCTGGTTCCTCTAAGTCTACCTTTCCGGGTTGACAATTAAATGTTGATGTACATGGTATATCTGGAGCTCGACAATTATATCCATAATATATACTACGAAAGCCTCCCTTGTGTTGGATTGTATCCATCATCAAAGTGATGGGAGTAGCTTCTAATGTGACACTAGTGAATCTCCCAAGTTACTCATTTTCTTACGCACCTAGCAAGGCTTTGCACTAAGATGGAAGATTTTGCTGCAATATTTTGGCACCATTGATAAGGAGGAGTTGATTCCTTATTGTCGAGATTCAAAGTTTATGCTTCAACCTAATTTTTATGAGTATATCTCAAACCCTCTTTAGTGTTCTCATATGGTGACTCCACATTCTCACATGAACCTAGAAATTGTGAACTAAAATCCAAACCGAAGATACGTTGATCCAATTAAGTTCTATAAAAGCATATCTAAGATAACTTCTCCTTAAATAGGTACCATTTTTGGTAATATTTATTGGGTAGTTCAATGGTTGTTTAACCATGGATTAAATATGATTTTATGACCCTTGATATGTTTGGGATTCAAGGTTCCCAAACAAAATGCCTAAATATTTTGCCAAATGGTTTCCTAGGTTTCTTGAAAATAATACCATAACCACTGAAGAGAATTTGAATTTGTTCTTGGAAGCCCATGATACTCACTCAAATGTTTGTAGAATAGAATATGTGGCATTAATATAGTTTTCTATATCCTTGAGTGGTAACACAAAGACTTATGAAAATCATCAAGTCTTGGGAATATTTCCAAAATGCTTTCACCAAAAGGTGGGACACTAAAAAAAATATAATATTCTTCATAACTCAATTTCATGAGGTTAATAAGGAGAATTCATAAGATGTTAGGAGTTTCACCAAAGTTTTAATGGTTTAATAAAGTCCATTCCTAAATACCTAAGGCCTAAGTATGTTGTTACCCTCTTGAAATATTTCAATGCCTTTAAGGGTCAATTATCTTTCCTCCTTAGAGATAAAACCCCTGGTAATGTTATTCAAGCTAAGTATTATGCTCTCAAAATTGAGATGAATCTTATGATAGAACCTTTTGTTGCTATGGAGACAATAAATACCATTTACCCCATTGATAATTTTGTAAGAAGTGCAAACCAAGTGTTTGAGAGAGTGACCCCTCAAATGTTACAAACACAAGATTCTATTTTGATCATAATTTATGCTTTGGAAAGATAAAGGTCACAACCATGTTTCCCTTCTAATAATTGTAAGAATATTTCTTGAAACCCAAGTATAATACCCTCTATTAATCAAGAAAAAATCTTAGAAACGTCTGATTCCTCTCCAAAGCTCGAGGAAGAAGATTCTCCAACCATACTACATACAATGAATCATGATAGAGGACATCCACCTTTCTTCATCACCTTGATAGTGAATGATTTTTTCCTCCACAATTTTATGCTAGACTCAAGTTTCTATAATAATGTAATGTCTTTGAAAGTCATGAATCAATTGACATTAGAAATTACAAGGCCTTATTGGTATGTGTGTGGTATTGATTCAAGGGAAATCAAGGTTTTGGGTATCATTAAAGATTTACAGGTGGATTTGGAAAACCACCCTACCATATCTCTCTCAATGGACGTGGTTTTTATAGGTATTCTTGATTCTTGGGATATTCTCTTATCTAGAAAATGGTCCAGGAACTTGGGGGTAGTATCCAAATGGTCCTAAATAGGGAGACAACTATGAGGCTTCAAGTTGAATATTTTTATAACCCTATAAATAAGTTGAGCTATACAAATGAGGAATTTGGAAATCTATATGCAATTTAATAACACATAAAGATGAAAAAGTTGGAATTTGGACTATGTATTTTGATGGAGCATGTTCTAAAACAAGGCTTGGCAATGGGATAATCATAGTTTCACCTGAATTTGATACCAAGTTATTCTCATATAGGCTTGAATTTGAATGCACCAAAAATATTGTTCAATATGAAGCTTTGAACTTAGGGTTGAATATTTCCTTATATATGAAAAGTGAATTCTTAAAAGTTATTGGTGAATCAGAACTAATTGTTTCTAAAATTAAAAGGGTTTCCAACACCAAGAATTAGAAATTAAGGAGATATAGAAACATAGTATTAGACACCATTGAATTTTTCAATGGCTTTTCCATAGAAGTTTTCCATAGGGAATGAAATGCATTAGTTGATTCACTTATTATTGTTGAATCCAAATTACAACCTTCAAACGATTTTATAAATGGGAAATACACTATGGAGGTAGTTTTTAGACCAACCGTGCCAAATAACCTTGAACATTAGTAGGTCTTTAATGATTATTCCCAAATCCTTCATTTTAAGCATAGTGCAAAGTATTTTTTATAAGGTCAAATAAACTTTGAAAATCTAAAAATCTAAGAACTTCTAGAAGATTCCTTCCTAAAGGAGTGATTCCTTTAGAAAAAATCTCTGATAGATATGATATCTGTAAGAAGAAACTGATAGTTGATCAATCTGAGGAAATTGAAATCAATATTGGTTCATAATATATCCCTAGAATGATCAAAATAGGTAAAAATACCACTCCTAATGAAAGGAGTAAGGATGTGTTTACTTGGTCTTATGAATACTTAAAAGCCTATAGAGAGGATGCTATCCAACATAGTATTCCTTTGAAAGAGGATGCAAAACCTTTTAGACAGAAGTTATGACACATTAACCACAAGTTATTCCCCTTGATCCAAAAGGAATAACAAAAAATGCTTGATGCTAAATTTATTGCTCCTATTAGACATTCTTCTTGGATAGATAACCTTGTGGTGGTCCAGAAAAAGATAGGTGATATTAGGTTGTGCATTGTTTTTAGGAATATGAATCAATGTTTTCTCAAGGATAATTACCCCCTCCTGAACATGGATTTTTTTTTTTAAAGAGTTATAAGGGATGGAATTTTGTCTGCGTTGGATGGTTTTTCTAGATATAATGAAGTCTTGGTTAATAAATAAGATCCACTAAAAACAACCTTCACCGCCCCTTTGGTAACCTACAATTACTTAATAATTCTTTTTGGTATTTTGAATGTTGGGTCAACTTTTCAGAGAGCTATGTAGTTTTCCTTTATAGACTTGGTTGGAAAAATAATTGAGATATAGCAAGATGATTTGACTATGGTGTCTAAAGAAAGGGATGCTCATTGCAATGTTTGAGGAAGATATTCAATTGATGTAGGAAATATCAGATCTCTCTCAATCCTACGAAGTCCATTTTCTAGGTGGATCATTATGAATTATTGGGACATATCATTTCTAAGGATGGTATTGGTATAGACCCTTCCATATGATCAATAAATATCCCCAAATATAGGAAAGCTTTACAATATTTCTTTAGTAAAATCACTTTCATAAGAACGTTTATCCTAAATTTCATTGAGATTTTGAAAGCTATGAATACTCTATTAAAGAAAGATGCTTTTCTTTAATTGAATGATCAAAGTAAAAAATATTTTGAGAACATAAAGAAAAAAGTCATATTTAGACCTGTTCTAGTTAACCCTAATTATTCCATAGACTTAGTAATTTACTCTTTTAATTCTGAAAACAAAATAGTTGGTGTACTTTCACAAAAGGATATTGACATAATTGAAATACCTATATCCATTTTGAGTGGAGTCTTTGAAGAATCAAAATATACCATTAATGAAAAACAAGCTTATTCCCTTGTGAAGTCTCTGAAACATTTTTGAAATTATGTTGTATATAATAAAATCATAACATACGTCCCTTACCTTGTTGTTAAATATCTACTAACTCAACGAGATTGTTTGGGTACTAAGAGAAAATGGGATTCTAATTTCCAATAATATGACCTTGATATCAGACTAAAGAACATAATCAAAGGAAAAGGTTTAGCTAAAATTCTAACTAAGGGAAATGTGACATATTTTGAGTTGGGACAAAATATTTATATTTGTGTAATCCTAAGTATATCATATTTTTGAGTTGGGAATGATATTGTATATTACTTAAATAATTTATCATGTTGTCCTCACTTAGATGATCACAATATAAGAGCCTTTAGATTGAAATTCGTGGATTTTTTCTTGACTCAGAATGGATTTGGTTGGAGTAATATTGATGGAATCATCCTTAAATGTGTGGACAAAGAAAAAGATAAGAATTTAATAGAGGGATCCATTTAGGATATTGTAGAGGAAATTTTGTGGCAGATACTACTACACACAAGATCCTAAGAGCAAGTTATTATTTTCCTATGGTTTTCAATGATAATCATAAGTATGTTAGGTATTTTCAACCATGCCAATTCCTCTCAGGAATGAAGAAACTTATTTCCTTACCTTTGAAACCATTTAGAGATGAAGAATCATTTCAACAATGGGGGTTAGACTTCATTAGAGAATTGAAGGATAACTCTAGTAATGGATATTGATGGGTTTTGATTGCCACAAAATATTTCACTAGATGGGTGGAAGATATACCAACAAACAAATCCAATGAATAAGCCATGATGAATTTCCTAGAAGATAAGCTAATTACAAGATTCAGATCCCCGACCAAGATTGCTACAAATAATGATAAATCCTTTATGTTTCAAATAATGTTGCTTTGGCCACTTTATGTTTCAAACAAATAATTTTGTTATACCACTCCTATAATAGTTTCCCATGAGGGAATGGATTGGTTGAGTCCAGTAACAAGAACATCATGTAAATTACTAAGAAAATTGTGAGTGAAAAGAAGAATATTTGGAATAGTAAGATTAAGTATGCATTATGGTTTGACCCATGGGTATCATCAAAGAAAATATCTTTTTGAGACATCATCATTAGAAAAGGATCCACGAGAAAAGGCACATGGATTTTTTCATTGTATAATTATTATCGTCCATCTGAGAAGAAAGGTTGTTATGGGTGCTCCCTCATTACATTCTCCCAATGACAATGTTAAAGAAGTTTTGTTGTCAGGAAGATCGATTGGGAGATGTAATACCATATAACTTTGGGGATGGAGGCCCGACAATGCTTATGTAAGGGTTATGTTGGTAGAGGATTTGGGAACATTACTTCAAAAGGGATTCCCACAAAAAGGCTTAAGGTTCCTTTGAAGATGAAAAGGGGGATGTTAATCAATGTATCTTGGATGCTTTAACACTAGTGAATTTTTCCTAGGATCAAATTGATAAATTATGTACAAAGAGTAGTCTTATGAATGAATAGCTAGTTGGGTTCATAGTGATTAGTACCTTGCTGAAATTTTGGTTGGTGGGTACCCACTAATATCCTCTAAGTTAAGGAGTTTTAGTTTCTTGTTGTAGATCTCACAACAAATGGCAACTTGTTGGGAGAACCAATTATGTGTGCTCTAGATAGACATCCAGATTATATACATCTGATCTTTATAGACTCTGAAATTTTACATTTCAATTTGTATCATGGAACCTACAACACCTGTTCTTACTGAAAAATGAGGTGATGCAGCTTGAATGATCTTTAGAATAATTTCTGTAAGATAGATCATGGATGGTATTAGTTAACTTAGTTTAGGAATCTAGGAGGAACTAAACACCACATAAGTGTTTTCCTAACTTTTTATAGAATGATGTGTGTCTGTTGTCTCTTCTTTCCCATAATTGCTTCACTTCTAGTGAGTTTCCATAGCCCCGACAAAGTTTCCTTGGTATCATACAAGAATATCCCCACTGCTACCGATCATCCATAGCCCTGACGAGCTTACTTGTACTTCTCACAAAAGCATTGGTGCTTTCAACTTCCTAGTTGTTTAAGCTTTAAGTTTCACCCTTTATATTTGTAATGTATGTAACATTTATGCATAATGGGTGTCTAGGAAGTAGGGTGATACAAAAGTTGCTTTAATATGGTGGTCTCAGTCAATATTTCATCCTCATGGGTCCTTTTGAAGAAGATTCTCCATAAAATTTTATGTTCATATAAAACTTGGGGATGTCTCACAAACATTATCTAGAAGACATTGGTAACTTCTACATGTTATCTATCTTGTAGGACCATGAGATGACTTTGAGACTGATCACAAAGACAAAAAATAGTCTATAAGTTTAAGTACATGTGGTTGCTTCATTCATAATTCAGGGTTTTCTCATAAACAAAGCATCATGAATCCTCCCAATTCAGTGTAACCATATGTCATACTCTGATTGTTTTTAAACAAAATACAAGGAATCTTTGTCACTACTTGAGCACATGAATAATTATTTTGACATAAGATGAGCATTTTTTCTATAACACATATCTAATAATTCAAATTTTGTGCATGCGTATAATGAGAGACCAATAGAAGCTCTATTGCAATAGTAATGGAATAAACCAAAATTTAAAAGAAAAAGAGATGTGGGAATCTTCATTCTAAAAATATTTACAAGGATTAAGAGTAAACCTACTATGTAAAATACTACATCACTCGAGGTTATTAAGAGAAGTATCATTTGAGCATTTTTACATTGATAGGGAGCTTCTCCATGTATTCCTCTAATTTCTTGAGTTTAAAAGTTACTGACCCAATTTTCTGTTGGATTTGGTATGTGCCTAACCAGAGCCTTTGAAACTTTGTATGTTTTCCTTTCATTTCATTCAATTTATCCCACTTAGGAACTATTGGCGGGTGAAATTGAACGCTCGCCAACTGGAAGAGTGGATCCGGTCCGGGGTTGTCTAAATAACCCAAGCCGTTTGAGATGAACCACCCTGATGGGTTTAGCGGCTCCGTTAGCCGATCTAAGTCCTAGGGAAACGAATGAAAACTACACTAAGGAACTAATCTAAATGAAAACAATAATTAGAACAAACTAATAAACAAATCTAAACTACATATATACAATCTATTACCTAAATCATACAACTATAATTCTATAAAATTAAATGTTCAATCATCAACAGAATCAGATCCAATTACAAATATACAATATTTACAGATTACAGATTTAAATGAAAACCTGCAAAAACCATTGGTAAACTGTCCTAAGACAACGAAACTATTGTTTTTTTATTTTTATAATTTTATGAGGAAGAAATTAAATAAAAACTATCTAATCTAAGCAACTAAAATAATAACTCTAACTATAAATCTGAACTATACATATATCTATCTAAACTACTTATATGACACTAATAAACTAACTATTAAATAACGAATAGCAAATTGACCTGAAGTAACGCTTCAGGTTTGTCCTATATGCAATAGTTGATTTAGCTGTTTGGTGGGAGGAAACCCACACCAGATTCTCCACGAGCTTCTAGTAAACAAGAAGTAGATGTGCTCTTCAAATATAAATGACAGGACAAACAAGACATAAAAAATTACAACAATCTTATAATTAACAAATTATCGCAGTCAGATAAATCCTTGTGCAAAATTTCTACAAAACAATTCAATTAACGAAAAAGATAAATCTGTATTCATTAAATTGAAATAGAGTAATCGCTGTATTTTTTAAATAAGAGAGATCAGATATGGACAACATATAAACCAACTCACATCAACCTGCAATGAATTACGATAGCTAAAGTAGTCGATAATTAATTGTGAATTGATATGGAGAAAACTTGAAACAAAAGTTTGATATATTGAAAGCGAAAGTTGTTACAAGACATCAACTTTCATCCCAGTCTGTATTATTATAAATCCCAACAGTGATGATGATGGGTTCATTACAAAAAATAACAAGTATTTAAAGGCCCCCCACAGGGTAAAACATCCCTGTGGGAATTATCAAAGCAGTTTTACAAAAAATATGGGGATAATATCACTAGTCTCTATTTTAGCCTATGACTAACAACTCAAAACTATATTTGAACTTCTACAGCATGTCCAATTTGTCAATGAAATTCGTAGGTACCAGTAAGTAGATAAGAATACAGAAGTTTAGATAATGCTTTATTGATAAAATTAACAAAATCCAATTTTTAAGACTACCTACAGAATCTTGCGATTCTGTAGCTGGTCTAATTTAAGCACATAATCGTTTTAAAATCAATCCAAAACTTAATATAATTATATTTGATTTATTAAACCAAATATTTAATTACTAATTCCAAACAGAGTGAATCATTCATACCACAACAAATCAATCTTGTATGCAAATTGAAACAAATGAAATCGTGGTTTCCTAACTGAACGGTGACAGGATTATATGCAAAATGTCAAACGTTTGTTATTTCCAATTGGGAGCAGACAGACAGTTGGGGGACCAATGATATCATCTCTTGAACCAATTCCAAAATAGACTATAATCGATTTATCCAAGTCTCTGATACGAATTCAATAGAGACAAAAATATGCCAATCTGAGCCTGACAGAATCGATTTTCAAAATCAAAACTAACAGAGCAGTATCAAATCTATCTTCGATACCAATCCAACTCATACAAGTAATTATGCTAACTTAAGGCATGCATAAATCGTTTTCCAATCAAATCAAACAGGAACGAATCGAAACAGTTTGGGGCTGACACAATCATTATGCAAAATCGTATCAATCGCCACAAGATTTTAGCAAACCAATCTTTTAATATTGATGCATTGCATACATGAAAAACCATGCTAATTCAGGCATACAAAATCGTTTCAAAATCGAACCATAAGAAATCAATTGAACTATATTAGAGTCGACACAATCAATATGCTAAATCATATCAATCAACACACAGCTACACGATTTTAGCAAAGAAACTCTCTGTACAGATCAAGTGCAATCAAAATCCAAACGAGAATATTTATTCAAAACGAAACAGACTTGTTTCAAAGAAAACCAAACAGAATCACAAACAACTCAATCGCTTATACTAAGCTGAGCACAACAAAATCGCATAACCAAATCATAGCTATATTTGAGTTTAGCAAAGCGAATCTACTGTACAGGATCCACAATCATTTTTGTTGATCAAACTATAATAAAATCATTTCGAATGTATTAAAACGAACAGAGCTAATTGAAAGCAAATGCAATCGGTTAAATTAATTCAAGTAAACTCTCAAAGAAAAATCGATGTCCAAACACATACCTGGGAAACTCGGTCATGATAATTTTGAATTGACAAAGGACGTTGCTGCTTCGACATTCCTTAAGACAATCGAACCAGTGGTTTTTTGTTACTTCTCATTGGCTTGTAGTCTGTCATTCTCCTTCGCCAACACTGTCACCCATTCCTCTAATGATTTGATATTTGATTGCAATAGGGGAACATCATTGTAATAACGCTCTAGCTAAGGATTACATTGGATACATGGTAATTGATTGGGCTTTGATATCACAGGCGAGGGTTTGTTCAAGTTACCAGGGGTTTCCTTGTGCAGGCTGATTCCCGAGTAGTTAGGGTCGTTTTTGAGGCACGGAGGTAAGTTAGAGACATAGTCATAGGGTTCCTTAGAGCATAGGCCATGGGAATAGGGGTATTCCTCAGCTATGAAACACTCAATATCGGAGTCTGAGTCCTCGCTCAGGACGATAGGTTTCTGGTCAACGTTTTGCTTGGGTTTTTTCCTAGCACATCTCGATATCCATCGAGCATGTTTCTTCCCCTTACTGTTGACAACATTGTCACCTCTGCCTTTCTTTCTCACAGGCTTCTTTACAGCCTCAGTCTTGTCTTTAGTACATGGGTTGGCTATGGTATTGGGTAGGTCAATGTCAGGGCAATCTGAGGGTTTGATAGGGGGTAGAAGGATGTGAAGTGGCATGGCTGGTCCAACCAATGTTTCTGTAACCACAACCTTGTCCACTTGGATAGACTCGGGGGTGGCAAAGCCATTCCTAGATAGGAATGCCTGCCAACAGTCACCTTTAAGGCTCAAATGGTGGACGATAACGAGTTTAATCAAGACGTGATGGAAAAGGTTGCTATCGGCCTTTTCACGCTTGAATCTTTTAGACATCTTGTAAAGACTACGTAGGAGATAATGTGGCATATTTAAGGGATAGCCTATAAAATTCATCAACAACCGAAGGTGATACAGAAATACCAAGCCATACCGACCTTCGTAGGTCACAAACTGTTTAAAAATTACCAAAAGATCATGCCACCTGGGTTTGAGGGTAGTGATAGGCATACCTTTATCACAGGAAACAATCTTCCTTGACGTGAAAAGGAGAGGCCACAACACCTCGTCAGCTTTGGAAATTTTAACCACCTTTTCCCTGTCGCTGGTAGTCCTGTAGTTGAACTCATGAATTCCTCATTGAGCTCAAGATGTATGTCTTCGACCTTAGCCCTACACCCGTTGAAGGTGAGGGCGAATTGTTGGGAAACCAAAAGGTTGAAACCCTCGAACCTCTATATAAACACTAGCCAACCACTGTTTTCCAAATATTGGCGAGCATTATTGAATAGCAACAAAGTTTGGCTACCATTTGGCTCTATACACACCACAGGTGCCATGGATGGAGGCACACAGTGAGGAGAGTGAACGGGAAAGGGTTTAGATAGGGCATTCGAAAGATTGAAAAGCTCAGAGGCTTACCCGAAAACTAACAGAGGTGACCCGGGATAGGGGGAAGGCATTAATGCCCAAATGTGCGAGGGTGGTGGAGCTAGCTCAGCCCATGCAAAACAGTCATTTCTCAATGTACAACCGACGACGCATATAACGATTCAAATCACCATTGCATATGTTAAAAACCATGCCACTCAAACAATCAATAAAATCTATGGTAAGTCGACCAAACATTTGCGTGAGCAATAGTTTTAGCATCATTTTAAAACCAAAACAATGATTTGAAATCAACACCAAGGGTTCGATCATATCAAATATGTATGAAATGATTTATACCAAGGGTCTAACCACAACTTCAATGTGTTTTCATGAAACCAATGTGTCAAAGAAATTGATGAAAGACTATAGAACATCAAAACACCAATGTATCAAAAACTCGACCATAAGGATATCATCACAGGCTTGTAAAAACGAAGTCATATTAACAATTAAAGAATGCCAAATGTGTAAAGATCTTGGTGTCTTTGTCAACTGTGTGACTATAATTAAATTGGAAACGCAATGAACACATAGACAAGAGTGACCATAATAATCCAGTGACGATTTTAATGTGACTTCGAAAAAAAAAATTCACGCTTGCAGTTGTGAAAACGAGAACAAAGTGCGCAAAATAATAGTGTTGTTTTATTCCAAAGATTGCGATGAAAATCAAGGGTTGCAAGACACTAGTGTAGGAAGCTTATAAGGATAGGATAAAAATGAGAATTGGCTGCCAACAATGGAAACGCACTGGTAGAAGCAGTTATCTCTGCCAAAAGAAGAAATTCAGATTAAGATAACAAGCATAATTCCACAGAAATAACCAGAAAATTGTTTAAACATCATCAATGATCAAATATTCTAGCAGTGTTTAAAGGATGAAAACTGATAACAGTCCTAAGAGAAGCGAGCCACAATATTAAAGATAAAATATCAAATACTGTTGACAGAGCCACTGCTTCCAGCAAGTGTCCATAGCCTCGACAGGGTTGCCATTTAACCCACTCTGATATCTATATCCTGCCAAAAAGTTTCAGATCAGAATAAAGGACATTTAAAGGTCAAGAGGTTTCATATTTACGAATTTTCATATACCCGACATTGCTTCGCTTCCAGCGGGCCTGTTCATCACCCCAGTGAAGTTGTCTTGGCGTCATGCATGCATTTACCCGCTGCCAGTAGACCTGTTCAGCATCCCGACGGGTTTACAAGCACTTCCCACAACTCTTTTAATGATTTATTTTGTTTTTTGAAGATATATAGTTGAGTGGGGTGACGCTGAAAATTATTATATTTTAGCATATTTTTTATAGACCTCAATAGAATTTTTAGAACTATCCTTCATTAAAATCCAGAGATGGTTTATTTACAGAACCAACTTTCTAAGGCAGGGAGACATCTTTCTGAGTCATTTCCTTAAGGAACAGGGACAGTGTAAGAAGATAATAGATGATTGTGATAGGATTTACTCATAGATCGAAATCAGTTAACTTCTTTCAAACAACAGTCTTTGCCAACACAAATGTAAATTTCAGAAGTATACAATTGATGTTTACACAATTTTTCAACAGTCATTTTAGTGAAAGAATTTTTTGTTTTCTTTGTCCGAATAACTCAGCATGCAGGTATGTGTATTTCCAAAAACAAAAACTGATAAGCGCCAAGGAGAAATCAAAACCAAAACAACAAAGAAAAAGAAAACAAAAGAAAAATATGTACATAGTATACAAAGAGTTGTCATCAAGCAAAATATCTTTTCAAAGCTTGGCCATTCATCGGATAGCTGTCAGGCTGCCCCTCTAGATTCTGCAACTGGAAAGAGCTGGGACCCAACTTCTTAGCAATTAAAAATGGTCCAAGCCATAAGTTCTGAAATTTCATGTGCTCTCCCTTTCCCTCATGCAGTTTGTCCCATTTCAAGATGAGGTCACCTACTTCAAAGTTCCTATCAGAGGCAGAGTTAGAATCGAACCATCTTTTGACCACTAGTTGATGCTGATCTAACTTACGTTTAGCTTGGGATCTAACCTCTTCTAGCCTCATCAAAGCATTAATTCAGTTTTACAAAGTGGGACAGTCTTCTTCTTGTATTTTCTGCGATAACTGTAGTGAGGGAAGAAGAATGTGTGGTGGAAGAATTGCTTCTCTACCATAAACGAGAAAAAAGGGGGAGTTACCTACAATAGTTTTTGGTGTTACCCTATCAACCCAAATCGTGTTTAACAGTGCATTGTGCCAGTTTTTTTGATTTTCAACCACCGTTCTCTTGATGATTTTAATCAGATTCTTATTTGTTGACTCTGCTAATCCATTGACCTGGGGGTAATAGCTAGCAGAATACTTCAATTTAATTCCTTTTTCTAAAGAGAACTCGCTCATCTCAAGAGATGAAAAATAAGAAGCGTTGTCGAATACTAAACAGTCAGGGATACCAAAACGAGTGATAATATTCGAATTTAAAAAGGCAATTACCTGACTGGTATTTACAGTTCTTAATGCGGCAACTTCAGACCACCTGGTGAAGTAATATGTGACTGTTATGATAAACTTGTGCTACTGTGAGGAGGGCGGATTGATTGGACCTATGATATCAAGGCCCCACTGCTAAAAAGGAGAGTCTACTAACACGGGCTGCAAAGGAAAGGTTGGTTTCTGTAACCGCCCTGATGCTTTTTGACAAATAATACACTTACGACACAAGGCATGGGCGTCTCGAAAAAGCATGGCCTAGTAATAACTGGCTCTCAAAACTCTATGGGCAGTTGTGTCACTACCAAAATGCCCACCAGCTTCTCCTTCATGCAACTCTAGTAAGACTTTTTCTGCTTCGTTTTTCTCAAGACAACGCATTAGTACGCCATCAAAATTTTGACGAAACAGAATACCATTAATCAAATGAAAGGAGGCAGACTTTAATCTTAACGCTCTTCTTTTAGTGGGATCCAGGTGACGGTGGGATGACCCATGTTCAAGACATAATTTTATATTGTCATACCACAGACTGACAGAGTTTTGTGCACAACAGATTGCATTTTGATCGTGCTGTCCTAGGTTTGACTTGTCACTTTCTTCTTGTTGTCTTGTTGTTGAATCAGCAACTAACTTGCATAACCCTTGGCCTCTCACTATCTGAGCTGGGGTAATTTCTATGTCGTACTCCTGTAAATAGGTAACCCAGTTATCCCTCTTTTCTCCTAGTTCTTTCTGCACTAATAGGTTCCTGACGGCTGGATAAGGGACAATAACTTTCATCCTAGATTTCAAAAGATAAGATCGAAAGTGCTTGATTGCTTTGAAAACAGCATAAGCTTGCTGATCTACCGCTGGTTAATTAAGTTCAATGCCTTTGAAAGCAGATCTCATAAAGGCAATGGGTACTTCATTGTTTTCAGCATTCTTTTGAGTTAGGACGGCAGCATAGGAACAATCAGAAGCGAAAGTGTAGAGTGTAAAGTCTTGCGAAAAGTTGGGGCTCATGAGAGAAGGAGCGTCTATTATGGCCCTTTTTTTTGCATTAAAAGCTTGATTTTCTAAGGGTCCCCAATGATATTGTGCATCTTTATTAATTAAATTCTGTAAAGGTCTGACCATTTCGGAGAAGCTGGGGATGAATCTCCTCACGAAGTTTATCTAGCCTAAGAAAGACTGCATAGACTTTTTGGATGTAGGAGGGTGAAGTTTCGAGATGACTTGAGTCCTTTCGGGGTCGATAATCATCCCTTTGCTTGACACAATAAATCCTAAGAGTTTACCTTGTTCTACTGCAAAGATGGATTTTTTAGGATTCAAGGAGATGTCGTATTTACGACATCGCTGTAGAACAACTCTTAAATGAGCTAGATGATCAGTTTTGTTTTCTGAAAATATAGTAACATCATCTAAGTAAACTACGACGAACTGATTGATTAAGCCTCAGAAAGCAATGTCCATCGCTCTCTGGAAAGTGGCACCGACATTAATCAATCCAAAGGGCATTTTTCGATAAGCATAGGTGCCCCATGGAGTGCGGAAGGTAGTTTTGAGTTGGTCTGGAGGAGACATCAGGACTTGGTTGTACCCTGAGAAACCATCCAATAAAGATAGCCTCTCAGAACCAGATACCTATTGAAGGATCTGTTCCATGGGTGGGACAGGATAGTTGTCTTTATCAGACGCTCTATTAAGGTTTCGGAAATCAACGCAAAGTCGAATTTCCCCACTTTTCTTCTGGACAGGGACAAGGTTATAAACCCATTGAGTGTGCCTAACTGTAAAAATTATCTTAGCATTCAGGAGTTTATTTAATATTTTTTTGATGGTCGGTTCGATCTTAGGGTGCATTTTTCTTAATTTATGTTGAAAGAGTAAGGTTTGGGGTTTCATAGGAATGACGTGTTGTATGATGTTGGGGTCAAAAGTTTTAAGGTCATCATACGTCCATGCAAAAACATCTTTAAATTCTTTGAACAATTTAATAAATGCATCTTTTTCTTGTTCAGAACACCCAACCCCTAAATTAATGCACTGCGGATTGTCATTAGTTCCTAAGTTTACTTTTTCATATGATAACGAGGAACTATTGGTTTTACAGTTGACCGATTTTTTGAATTTATCTTGAAGATCATAAAACTTCTCTAATCTAACTACAAATTTAGGGATCGAATTTACCATGTCTGATGAAGATTAAGGAGTTCTTGGATCTGGTATTACCGTGAAATCGCGCAAATTGTCGTCGTGAGTGCATTCGTCGATCACCGTGCCTTGAAAAGTTTCTTCCATATGAAGAAAGCTAATAATCTGTTGATTGTCATCGAAGACTCTCTAGTTCGTGATGTTGTCAGGAATGGATGGCCTGAACAATAGTTCGACGGAGAATGCGTTTGGGAACAAGCCTTCTGCAGGAAAGAGTTTAGAAGCTACGTTAGCTAATAGATCATCTTCAGAATTATTCAATCTAGGAATAGAATTTATATTGAAAGAAAAAAATTTATTCATTAAATTCCATACCCTGGATTGGTAGATTTTAAGATGCGGAGACAGACAGTGGATAGAATATCTTACCTGTCTAACTACGATTTTGGAATCACCAAAGACAATCAAGTTTTGAATGTTCATGTCTATATCTTTTCTGAGACCCTGCAGTAAAGCCTCATATTATGCTGTGTTATTAGTACATTCAAATTCTAACCTACATGCAATCAGGGTTTTGTTACCTGAGGGATCAATAATAACGCAACCTGCACCAGCTCCTTCCTTGGAATTTGACCCGTCAAAATAAAGAGACCAAATTTGATTTTTATCGGGTGTATAAGATCGTTGTGTAGAAGCTGTTGGCTGCACATATGCCACAATCTCGGACTGTTGTTCTGGATTGGTGACAGGTGAAGTCTCGGCCATGAAATTGCCGAAAAAGGTATCCATCCCTTCTGTTTCAAGTGAATAAGCAGAAGGTGTAAATGGTTCATTTGGATCGTTCGGATCTATGACCATGAACTTAAGATAGTGTTCATTATTTACCTTGATTTTATTGGGCTTGTCGTTCTCAGGAAGCCACAGGTGAGACCAATCTGTCACGAAATAGTCATGTAGCTGCTCTGACCATTCCCTGCTTAAAAATAGACCATACACTTCTGGAATATCCACAACAATAATATCAATGACTTGATGAACTTTGGGGTTAGACGATAATCTTATAAGCACATTCCTTAACTCGCCAACAACTTTAACACTGGTTCGATCAAGTTGGATGATTTTTAAAGTGGATGGTTCAACTTCAGCGTTAATATTCTGACACACAGACCATGGCATCACATTGGATGAGGCTCCTGAGTCTACCATACAATTGTGCACGTTTCTATTAAAGATTTCAAAAGTTAACAAAAATGGAGGTACATTTATGCGAGTGCTAAGGGTGGTAGCTTGTGGTTTTTTACTCACAATTTCTAAAGCTACTTTATCTACATTATTTACATTATTTACAGGAAGACTTCCTTTGTCTTGAGGATCAATATTATTTTTAGCGGAAGTCTTCTGAGGAACTTTGTTCTGAACAACCTTGTTATTGCTTGAATTACCATTTTTGCCATTCTCTGCGATATTCTGTAACATCTTTTGTAACAAAAATGGAAATTTTAACAACTCATAAATGGAAATGTTAGCCCTTAACTTTTAAGATCTTCAACTAAATCATAATCTAAGTTGGGGCTTACATAACTCTATTTAGTCTCAGCTGGTTTAGATTGATTTGGAGGAAAAATCGTAGTGTTTTCGGAAGAAGGTTTGTTTGTTGTCTTACTCCTAGTATTATAGGGATGGATTGTCTCGAAATTAGCTTGGAAAATGCTATCCGAGAAGTGTCCAAAAATGTTTGGAGAGGACTCTTCTTCTTGAACTGTCTCTTGTTCAACAACCTCCTCAGGAATCTCAGGAGGGATCAAGTTATCTTGGGCTTCTAGAATTGTTTGAAGGGCGTATTGCAGACTTTCTAGATTAAGGCCCTCGGTGTTCGGATTAGGTTGGTTGGTGGGAAAAGGCTTCCTGAACGGGGGTTTGTAAGGCCCTTTACTCGAAGAAGCTTCTTCGGCCATCCTTTTCAAATCTATAACTTGATTTGACAGTTTTTGGACGACTTTAGTTAAGTTTTCTAAATCAGAGCTTTCAGGTTGTGTTTTATTTTGAGTAGGTCTAGGGAGGATTTCGATCTTCTTTTTGGAAGATGAACTAGTTTTTGTTTCGTTTCTAGTAGTGTCTTTTAGACTGAGTATGTCTTTTTCAATCTGGTTGGCCTCTTCGAAGGCCTCTAACAACGTGGCTTTCTTAGATCGTTTGACCCAAATAGCTATACTTTGATGCAAGGCTTTAGTATAGTATGATATGATAAGATTCTCGACAGGCATGGAATCCGTAGGGATTTGGTTCTTAAGTGTTAAGAATATTTGATTAAAGTCTTTAATTTTCTCTTTTGGGTTCATTCTTAAGCTAGAAATCTCCATAACCAGGACTTCAGGTGACTTATCGTCTCCGAACTTTTCCAAAAAACATGACTCAAACTTTTCCCAAGACACGATGGTATGGGGTTGCTGGGAAAAGTACCAAGTAGATGCATTGCCCTAGAAAGTATAGGGGAACAACCTACAGACTACGTCTTCATGCTCGACATTGCGGAGTCTAATGGCTAACATAAACTTTTTAATGTGATCCTCTGCGATCTTTTTAGAGTCAGGGTCAAACTTGGGAAGCCACTTCTCCAGATGTTTGGGTAAGGGATGTTGATCTCCATGTACGGCTACTACATCCTGGTCGAGCCAAGGTCTAGCAGGATTGTTCTGGTTGGCCATTGGTGTAGTCAGTGTGGAAGGCTATGAAGGGGAACTGCCTTCGTCAGAGGAGTCTTCTCCAGAAGAAGAAGGAGATGATGGAGGTGGTGAAGGAGGTATTCCAGGTCCTCCTGCAAGTAGGGCTAGGGAGGATTTCAAACTTCTTTTTGGAAGATGAACTAGTTTCTGTTTCATTGCTAGTAGTGTCTTTTAGATTGAGTATGTCTTTTTCGATCTGGTTGGCCTCTTCGAAGGCCTCTAACAACGTGGATTTCTTAGATTGTTTGACCCAAATAGCTATACTTTGATGCAAGGCTTTAGTATAGTATGCTATGATAAGATTCTCGGTAGGCATGGAATCCGTAGGGATTTGATTCTTAAGTGTTAAGAATATTTGATTAAAGTCTTTAATTTTCTCTTTTGGGTTCATTATTAAGCTATAAATCTCCATAACTAGGACTTTCGGTGACTTATCGTCTTCGAACTTTTCCAAAAAACATGACTCGAACTTTTCCCAAGACACGATGGTATGGGGTTGCTGGGAAAAGTACCAAGTAGATGCATTGCCCTCGAAAGTATAGGGGAACAACCTACAGACTACGTCTTCATGCTCAAGATTGCGGAGTCTAATGGCTAACATAAACTTTTTAATGTGATCCTCTGCGATCTTTTTAGAGTCGGGGTCAAACTTGGGAAGCCACTTCTCCGGATGTTTGGGTAAGGGATGTTGATCTCCAGGTACGACTACCGCATCCTGGTCGAGCCAAGGTCTAGCAGGATTGTTCTGGTTGGCCATTGGTGTAGTCGGTGTGGAAGGCTGTGAAGGGGAACTGCCTTCGTCAGAGGAGTCTTCTCCATAAGAAGAAGGAGATGATGGAGGTGGTGAAGGAGGTATTACAGATCCTCCTGCAATAGGAGTGAGGATTGGATCTGTAGGGTTCACAGTGAGGTTAGTGCCTCCGAGTTGTTCTCTGATATCACAGAAATATAAAGGTTGGTCCAAAGGTCGATTTGGTTGCCTCAAATGGGCTAAGGCACTATGTGTTCTTATGAGAGATTGGCAGACAATCTCTTGTATGTCACCACCTGTACGATTTGGGGTTGCTGGCTCAACTGTGATCCGTGGATAGTCGTTTGATGTGGTTGTTGTTTGAGGGGGGATGTTGTCATTCAAATGACTTCTTGTCACTATAGGTGAGCGATTAGGTGGTGGAGGAGTCTTACGACCACCTCGTGCCATTAATAAATTTCAAGCCCTCCTTCTAGCGCCATTTGTTGGTGGGCGAAATTGAACACTCGCCAACTAGAAGAGTGGATCCGGTCTGGGGTTGTCTAAATAACCCAAGCCGTTTGGGATGAACCACCCTGACGGGTTTAGCGGCTCTTTTATCCGATCTAAGTCCTAGGGAAACGAATGAAAACTACACTAAGAAACTAATCTAAATGAAAACAATAATTAAAACAAACTAATAAACAAATCTAAACTACATATATACAATCTATTACCTAAATCATACAACTATAATTCTATAAAATTAAATGTTCAATCATCAACAAAATCAGATCCAATTACAAATATACAATATTTATAGATTACAGATTTAAATGAAAACCTGCAAAAAACATTGGTAAACTGTCCTAAGACAACAAAACTATTGTTTTTTTATTTTTATAATTTTATGAGGAAGAAATTAAATAAAAACTATCTAATCTAAGCAACTAAAATAATAACTCTAACTATAAATCTGAACTATACATATATCTATCTAAACTACTTATATGACACTAATAAACTAACTATTAAATAATGAATAGCAAACTGACCTGAAGTAACGCTTTAGGTTTGTCCTGTATGCAATAGTTGATTTAGTTGTTCGGTGGGAGGAAACCCACACCACATTCTCCATGAGCTTCTCGTAAACAAGAAGTAGCTTAGCTCTTCAAATATAAATGATAGGACAAACAAGACATAAAAAATTACAACAATCTTATAATTAACAAATTATCGCAGTCAGATAAATCCTTGTGCAAAATTTATACAAAACAATTCAATTAACGAAAAAGATAAACATGTATTCATTAAATTCAAATAGAGTAATCGCTGTATTTTTTAAATAAGAGAGATCAGATATGGACAACATATAAACCAAATCACATCAACCTACAACGAATTGCGATAGCTAAAGTAGTCGATAATTAATTGCGAACTGATATGGAGAAAACTTGAAACAAAAGTTTGATATATTGAAAGCGAAAGCTCTTACAGGACATCAACTTTCATCCCAGTCTGTATTATTATAAATCCATAGTCTGGTTCTCCCAATAGTGATGATGATGGGTTCATTACAAAAAATAACAAGTATTTAAAGACCTCCCATAGGGTAAAACATCCCTGTGGGAATTATCAAAGCAGTTTTACAAAAAATCTGGGGATAATATCCCCAGTCTCTATTTTAGCCTATGACTAACAAATCAAAACTATATCTGAACTACTACAGCATGTCCAATTTTTCAATGGAATTCGTAGGTACCTGTAAGTAGACAAGAATACAGAAGTTTAGATAATGTTTTATTGATAAAATTAACAAAATCTAATTTTTAAGACTAGCTATAGATCTTGCGATTCTGTAGCTGGTCTAATTTGAGCACATAATCGTTTTAAAATCAATCCAAAACATAACAGAATTATATTCGATTTATTAAACCAAATATTTAATTACTAATTCCAAACAGAGTGAATCATTCATACCACAACAAATCAATCTTGTATGCAAATTGAAACAAATGAAATCGTGGTTTCCTAACTGAACGGTGACAGGAATATATGAAAAATGTCAAATGTTTGTTATTTCCAATTGGGAGAAGATAGACAGTTGAGGGACCAATGAAATCATCTCTTGAACCAATTCCAAAATACACTATAATTGATTTAGCCAAGTCTTTGATACGAATTCAATAGAGATAAAAATATGCCAATCTAAGCCTGACATAATCGATTTTCAAAATCAAAACTAACAGAGCAATATCGAATCTATCTTCAATACCAATACAACTCATACAAGTAATTATGCTAACTTAAGGCACGCAGCAATCGTTTTCCAATCAAATCAAACAGGAACGAATCGAAATAGTTTGGGGCTGACACAATCGTTATGCAAAATTGTATCAATCACCACAAGATTTTAGCAAACCAATCTTTTAATATTGATGCATTGCATACATGAAAAACCATGCTAATTCAGGCATATGAAATCATTTCAAAATCGAACCATAAGAAATCAATTGAAATATATTAGAGCCAACACAATCAATATGCTAAATTGTATCAATCAACACACAGTTACATGATTTTAGCAAAGAATCTCTTTGTACAGATCGAATGCAATCAAAATTCAAACGAGAATATTTATTCAAAATGAAACAGACTTGTTTCAAAGAAAACCAAACAGAATCACAAACAACTCAATCTCTTATACTAAGTTGAGCACAACAAAATCGCATAACCAAATCATAGCTATATTTGAGTTTAGAAAAACGAATCTACTGTACAAGATCCACAATCGTTTTTGATGATCAAACTATAACAGAATCATTTCGAATGTATTAAAATGAACAGAGCTAATTGAAAGCAAATCCAATCGGTTAAATTAATTCAAGTAAACTCACAAAGCAAAATCGATGTCCAAACACATACCTGGGCAACTCGGTCATGATAATTTTGAATTGACAAAGGCTGTTGCTGCTTCGACATTCCTGAAGACAATCGAACCGGTTGTTTTTTGTTTCTTCTCATTGGCTTGTAGTTTGTCGTTCTCCTTTGCCAACATTGTCACCCGTTCCTCTAACGATTTGATCTTTGATTGCAACAGGGGAATGTCGGTGTAATAACACTCTAGCCAAGCATTACATTGGATACATCGTAATTGATCGGGATTTGATATCACAGGCGAGGGTTTGTTCAAGTTACCAGGGGTTTCCTTGTGCAGCTTGATTCTCGGGTAGTTAGGGTCGTTTTTGAGGCACGGAGGTAAGTTAGAGACATAGTCATAGGGTTCCTTAGAGCATAGGCCACGGGAATAGGGGTATTCCTTAGCTAGGAAACGCTCAATATCGGATTCCGAGTCCTTGCTTAGGACGATAGGCTTCTGATCAACATTTTTCTTGGGTTTTTTCCTAGCACATCTCGATATCCATCGAGCATGTTTCTTCCCCTTACTGTTGACAACATTGTCACCTCTGCCTTTCTTTCTCACAGGCTTCTTTACGGCCTCAGTCTTATCTTTAGTACACGGGTTGGCTATGGTATCGGGTAGGTCGATGTCAGGGCAATCCGAGGGTTTGACAGGGGGTAGAAGGATGTGAAGTGGCACGGCTAGTCCAACCAATGTTTCTGTAACCACAACCTTGTCCACTTGGACAGACTCGGGGGTGGAAAAGCCATTCCTAGATAGGAAGGCCTACCAACAGTCGCATTTAAGGCTCAAATGGTGGACGATAACGAGTTTAATCAAGTCGTGATGGAAAAGGCTGCTATCGGCCTTTTCACGCTTGAATCTTTTAGACATCTTGTAAAGACTACGTAGGAGATAATGTGGCATATTTAAGGGATAGCCTATAAAATTCATCAACAACCGAAGGTGATACAGAAATACCAAGACATACCGACCTTCGTAGGTCACAAACTGTTTAACAATTACCAAAAGATCGTGCCACCTGGGTTTGAGGGTAGTGATAGGCATACCTTTATCACAGGAAAAAATCTTCCTTGACGTGAAAAGGAGAGGCCAGGACACCTCATCAACTTTGGAATTTTTAACCACCTTTTCCCTATCGCTGGTAGTCCTGTAGCTGAACTCATGAATTCCTCATTGAGCTCAAGCTGTATGTCTCCGACCTTATCCCTACACCTGTCGAAGGTGAGGGTGAATTGTTGCGCAACCGAAAGGTTGAAACCCTCAAACCTCTGTATAAACACCAACCAACGACTATTTTCCAAATCTTGGTGAGCATTATCGAATAGCAACAGAGTTTGGCTACCATTTGGCTCTATACGCACCACAGGTGCCATGGATGGAGGCACACAGTGAGCAGAGTGAACGGGCAAGGGTTTGGACAGGGAATTCGCGAGATCAAAAAGCTCATAGGCTTACCCGAAAACTAACAGAGGTGACCCGGGATAGGGGGAAGGCATTAATGCCCGAATGTGCGAGGGTGGTGGAGCTAGCTCAACCCATGAAAAATAGTCATTTCCCAATGTACAACCAACGGTGCATATAACGATTCAAATCACCATTGCATATGTTAAAAACCATGCCACTCAAGCAATCAATGAAATATATGGTAAGTCGACCAAACATTTGCGCGAGCAATAGTTTTAGCATAGTTTTAAAACCAAAACAATGATTTGAAATCAACACCAAGGGTTCGATCATTTCAAATATGTATGAAATGATTTATACCAAGGGTCTAACCACAACGTCAATGTGTTTTCATGAAACCATTGTGTCAAAGAAATCGATGAAAGACTATAGAACATCAAAACGCCAATGTATCAAAAAATCGACCATAAGGATATCATCACAGTCTTGTAAAAATGAAGTCATATTAACAATTAAAGAATGCCAAATGAGTAAAGATCTTGGTGTCTTGCCAACTGTGCGACTACAATTAAATTGGAAACGCAATGGACACATAGACAAGAGTGACCATAATAATCCAGTGACGATTTTAATGTGACTTCGAAAACAAAGTTTTCGTGCTTGCAGTCATGAAAACGAGAACAAAGTGCGCAAAATAATAGTGTTGTTTTATTCCAAAGATTGCGATGAAAATCAAGGGTTGCAAGAAACTGGTGTAGGTAGCTTATAAGGATAGGATAAAAATGCGAATTGGCTGCCAACAAGAACAAGATCACCTTCTTGGAAATCTTTATTTTCTAGAGATCACTTAGAAAACCATATATTAATTATTTATTGGTGTTGCATTATGTTTCTTCAATACTTTTCCCTTTCTTCTTTAAGTTTCAGGAGCATGCTTAAACTTTGTTGCATCACTAGGAATTCCTTATCTTGGACAAATTGAGCAAGTTGTAATGAAGGTAGAAAAGTATGGGTAGGAAAAGTGGATTCTTTCCCATAGACAAGGAAGAAAGGGGAATTTCCTAAATAAGACTTGGGTGTTACTCTATCAACCCATATTGCATTGGGGAGGGACAAATTCCATTTTGTTTGGTGATTAGTTACAATTATCTTCAAGATATTAATCAAATTATTATTAGTGGATTCTTCTATCCCATTCCCTTGAAGGTACTAATTAGTTGAATATTTTATTTTAATGTTTCTTTCAAGAGAATATTAATTTAAATTCAAAGAAGAGAAATGCTCGGAATTATAAAAAACCAAAGATTCTGGAACACCAAATCTAGTTATAATGAGTGATTCAAGGAAATATATCACTTGGTTTTCATTGACAATATTAAGAGGGATTGCTTTAGTCCATCTGGTGAAATAATATGTTGTTGTAAGGATGTACTTGTGAAATTGTAAGGAATTGGGATTAATTCCCCATCACATATAAACTTCATTGTTAGAATGGGCGTTTAATGGTAACAAAATGAAGGGGAAAATCATTTTTCTTTTCTTTTCCAACTGCCCTTTGGAATTCCCGACACTTTCTTGCATAGGCATGGGAATATTTAAACAAAGTAGGCCAATAGTATCCATCTCTCAAGATTTTGTGGGTTGTATTATCTACCCCAAATTTCCCTCTAGTTGGACCATCATGTAGTTCAAGAAGGACTTTATCAACATCCTCTTTCTCAAGGCATCTTAACAAAACACCATCACAATTTTTTTCTGAATATTGTTCCTTGGATGACCTGGTATTTGGATGAATTAATCATGAGAGCCCTCTTCTTCTTCTATTCCATGTAATGTGGAGGTGATCCATGGGTTAAATAGTACTTCATTTCATAATACCATTGATCAATGTTAAAAGGGATATAACAGATTTCATTCTCAAATAGGATTTGATCTTGATAAATCCCATCTTCATTGGTTCTTTCATTTGATGATTCAACTGAAAGCTTGCATAATAATTGGCCCTTGAAAATTTTAGTAGGCTTAACATATAGGCCATATTTTTGTAAGGATTTTATCCAATTGGCTCTCTTCTCCCCTAGGTCTTTCTATACCAAAAGGTTTGTCATAGCAGGGTAAGGCACTATTACCTTAGTTTTTTATTTGATAAAGTAAGGTCTAAAGTGCTTGACAACTTTATAAACTCCATAATCTTGCTTATGTACTTTAGGATAGTCTAACTCTGCACCTTACAGTCCTGAACTCATAAAGGAGATTATATATTCATTTCCTTCCTTATTCTTCTATGTTAGGAAAATTGAAAATGCGATATCAAAAGCAAATGTATAGAGTATAAAATCTTTGTTGAAGTCAGGAATCATCAGTGCCAGAGCCTGTTCTATATTTTCTTTGATTTTTCAAAAGAGGCATTTCCCTCCAAACCGCATTTAAACTTTGCATCCTTCTTTATCATATCTTGGAGGGGTTTGACAGTTTCAACAAACCTTGGGACAAATATTATTACAAAGTTAATATTTCCAAGGAATGAATGCATAGATTTATTATTATGGATGGGAGGTATTTTTGAGATGGATTCATTCCTATCAAGAAAAATTATCATGCCTCCTTTTGATACAATAAATCCTAAGTCTGCCTTCATCAACTGCAAAAATAGATTTATTGAAGATCCACCTCAAGTGATTTATATGATATTTTCTATCCTTGGAGAATATCGTGACATCATTAAGGTACACCACTATAAAATCACCAATAAATCCACTAAAATCTATGTCCATAGCTCTTTGGAAGGTTTCCCCAACATTTATTAACGCAAATAGAATTTTCCTATAAGCATAAGTTTCCCATTTAGTTCGGAAGTCCATATTGAGTTGGTAATCATGGGAAACCAATACTTGATTGTAATCTAAAAATCCATCCAATAATGAGAGCATTTCAGAAATTGATACACATTGGAGGATATGTTCCATAGGTGGTATAAGGTAATTGTATTTTTCATAGGATTTATTAAGATTTATGAAGTCGATACAAAGTATAATGTATCCATTTTTATTCCTAACATGCACTAGATTGGAAATCCATTGAGTGTCTTTGAATGAAAATATTATCCTTGCTAACAATAACTTGTTTAATTCTTGCTTTACTTGAGGCTCCAATCTTGGTTGCATTTTCATCAAATTTTTCTAGAAGGGCTTTGTTTGAGGCTTCATTGGAATGATATGCTAGATAATATAGAAATTCTTTGTTTAATTCACCTCCAGTGTGCATTGGTTGAGTTATACAGAGTATATCATGTGTAAATTATTCATTATTCATTACAGTTAATGAGAATTCTTCCATTCTTTCTCTCTTGCTTCTTCTTTCTCAATTTCTCTCTGCAAATGTGTGATATTTTCTAGCTAGATCTGTTTTGTGCAGGTTCAACACATTTACAAAATATTCAATTTTTTCTTTAGGTTCCATTTTAATTATTGAAAAGTATAAGACTAAGGCCACTGGGGTATTGTCTTCCTTGAAATTTTCAATAAAAGTAGTCTCAAATATTCTCCAACTAGTGATGGAGGATTCCTCTAGGGAGAAGAACTAGGTTGAATCCTTGTTCTAAAATGTATAAGGAAATAATCTGCAAACATCATCCTCATGTCTAACATTAATAAGTATAATAGCCAACATGAAATTTTTAATATGTTATTTTGTAGAATCCTTCATGTCTGAGTCAAATTTTGGAAGAAATTTCTTCGGATGTTTAAGCTTGTGGCTAAGAGCTTCATGAATTAAAATGTAATTAGGAACCAACTAGGGTTGATAACGTGGTGGGATTTGATTATTTGCAGACATGGATTGCGAATTATGTTAATTCTCCTCCTATCCTTCCGGTTTGTCTTCAAAATCACTTATGGGGGTTCACAATGGAGATTCGAGAGGTAAATGAGGTTGACCAAAACCACCTAAGAGTAATAAGAATTATAATTCAAAGTCAAAAGATTGAAAAATTCCTTTGATAACTTGTGCTAAATGATACTCGAGCGTCCCGAGGGTTGGGTCTTCCTGGTAGGTGGAAGAGTTTTCAAAAAATGGGTCGTCGCTTGGGGGGATTTTGTGACCTTAGGGTACCAAATAATCAATTTTAGGTTGATCGATCTATCACTCCATTGTTATGTCAACACATGGTCATGTGATTCTTTTATTATCATGTTAAGTCTAGGTATCATATATCTTTGAGGGTTTGAAGAAGAAAATATAGGCTCAAAATGAGTGGGGATTCAATTAGTAGTTACCTGAGATGGAGTATTTATTGAGTAGGACATAAGATGAGAGGCTTGCTCAGTATTGTATGGGTGATAATCACTAGATTGAGTAGGGTTTATAAGAAGAAAAAAACATGCATCGTTTTGCATTTTCTTTGCAGCCATTCAGTTCTATGGACCTCCTTCTAGCACCATTTCTATTGATGGGTCCAAACGACATACCAAGAAGGTAAGGGAGAATGCCTGATGGTAGGTCCCAAGTAGAAATACTCTTATATGGGATGGTTTTTCTGACTAGTATGTGGTCCTCATTTCCCCTCTAAATTATTTTCTAGATATGAATATGAGAACAACAAGTTCTCTGATGAATTAAATATGGAAAAAAATTAACTGGTGCTAACTAATTCTTAATCTAAATGAAATTTTAAACTACTCTAATCCTATCCCGATCAGGAGAAAAGTAACTAAGATTAACTAGAGTGAAAAATAATACCATTCAAATTATAAATAATTACGCCGAAAGGTGTACACCTATTGACAATGGGCACATTTAATAGGTTTTTATGTTTTCTATGGACGAGATTAAATATGCCTAGAATATTCTTAGTCGTCACAATAAATGAATGGCTCTGATTTCATCCATTAACTTCCGAGCTGTTATAAAGACATCCGTTTATATGTTTACTTTTTTACATTTACCTAATCGTGTTTAAAAATTACTGTGTTCACTAACTTTCGCACACAATTGTAGCCATGTTTCTATGCTGGCTGCGTTTCGTTTCATTTATGTGCTGAAGGCATTTAGTTTCATTTCTGTGGTGGCCGCGTTTCTGCCTTACGGCATTAATCAGCCACGTAATTGTGGTTGTGCTAGTTCATATATCCAAATGATAATTGATAACAACAATATTACATACACATCTACAAATAGTTGCAATATAAATTTATAATATTATGGATGTATTCAAAAGGAAACAAGCGGCAACATGAGAATTAAGAAAAACTACAAAACTAATTCATACAACAGAACTTGGAATACTCAAGTAGAAGATAAATGCATTAAGAAAAATCTCAAATACATTTACCACAATCCAAAATTTCCATAATTCATCTTGCTCTTCATTGATTATGAAGTAAAAGTACTCTGATTTACAAAGGGTAAAAATCCTCACTTCATTATAACCATATCTTTTATAAAATAAGAAGAGGTTGTTCACATTCTATCACTGTCATCTTGTCATATGACAGTTACAATACTTCATTTCATATTCTAAATTGGGACTTTACAAAATTAAAAAATGATCAAAATGAAGGAAATTCATTACACTAATCAAATGTTCTTCAATTGTTGCAATTTATTTCTATATTCTTTCCACATGTTGAAGTCTTCAAATATAACAACTATTCTTCCCAACTTCATTTTTTCTAGGCCTATATAATTGTCACAGATAGGAGTTATCACTTGTCTTTAGGATGTGATTTTCTTGTTATATGGAGTCCTTGGCCGATGAGATCAATTTGAATAGATTTATAATATTTTTTTCCAGAACTTCTAATTCAATAGATTTCATGATGAGATTCCTTCTAGTTTCCACATCTTCTATCATCAACTTAGTTAGTGTTTCTTCTTCTAAATCTATCGGGGTATCCATCTTGAATTGTTCAAGTTGGTTGTCTGATGTACTGCATAGTATTTTATAGGCTCTACCTACTTCTTTCTGAGTGTCTTTGATATCACTCATGATAGATGTCCTAGTATCAAGGATTACCTTTTCTTTGATATTTAGCTTGGTTGTATATACTAATAGAGTGATAGGTGGGTTATTATACACATTTTTCTAGTCTATGATCTTTTCATAGTCACTCTAAGACTTTTGGTAATTTTCCTTTATACTTTCCTTCTGTAGACCTAGCTTAAGGTGATCTCCCCTATTCCTTTGGATTTCATTTAATAAAAAAAGAACCTTTTTTTCAAACATATTGGGTATTACTCTTTATATCTACCTCTTGGTCTGACCTAGGTTTAGATATGAACAAGTTTCCAACAAAACCCATTAATACTATTGACCCTTCTGGTAAAAAAGAAGGAAACACAACACATAGAAGGTACTATGTAGTCTCACCCGAGATAGCTCTATGGGTGACTACAATACTCAAGTGCTTGTAGTATAGGTGTTGGAAATGTTTAACAGGTAGCATATGCTTGTCATTGATGGCAAGTACAGTAATGAAGATGGCATGAGTACAGGAAGAATGTAACAGATGGGCACCAGAAGTATTTTGGGAAGATGTTGCAGAGCAACCTCGATAAGATCAGAAGAGATAGTGCAGAGGATGTTTGGTATGTTTTACACGCAACATATGCTTGTCATTGATTTCAAGTACAACAAAGATGATGGCTTGAGTACAACAAAGATGACCAACAATGCAGTGATATTCAGGAAGACCAGCAACGCAACAATTGTCTAAACGCAACAACCCTCAGTCGTCAAATCGAGGATTGATCTAAACTGTTGATCAGGATTGATGAAGTCCCGTAAAGTTTGTGCAACATTTCTGATCGTTGGATCCCATCCAAAATTTTGGACAGAATGAGGGCCGTCAGATCTGAATATAGACAAGAAGAGCACACTGAAGAGGAGGATAGATCTTAGGCATTAGATCTGAGCGCAGGGTCCGACCACCATTGGATCGAGGAGAACCTGCACGATCTTTAAAGTGCAAGGAGTAGAGGGCTCTAAAAATCCCAAAAGCAGGAGGACCATCCATCTCAAGGGGTTATGTGGACCATTGATCCGACTCCCTATCGGAGTTTTGGGTATCGTGAGTTAGAGATGACAAGTAATATCATCCACAGAAATCTCGATTTCACGATAGGCAAAATCATGACGTAATCTGAGCCGTCAAATCAAGATCACATCTGGACCGTCGATCTGACTCACATCAGCAAACCATGTCAGCTAGGAACATGTGGCACAACCAGGTAATGACAAGTGTCAGACTGATTCAACATGCCAAGCACATGTAAGTCACGAATCAGGGTGACATGTGGCAGTTATTTAACACATGTGACGTCAACAGACTTACACCATGTCGGAGTTTCGAGGATCGCGTGTTGGAGATGTCAAAGAAACAATGCAACAGGAATCCCGATTTCACGATATGCAAAATCGTGACTTAATCGTAGCCGTTGAATCAAGATCATATCTGGACCGTTGAGCCAACTCCATATTGGAGTTTCACGAATCGTGACATAGAGAGGCAAAGAACCCAATGCAACAAGAATGTCGAAATCGTGAAATCACGATTCAATCGTAGCTGTTGAATCAAGATCCAATCTGGACCATGGAATCACAGGACATGTGGCAAGTGATCAAAATTTCGCTGACTTGGTGTCAACGGAGCATAGTGTCGAAAATCACGAAACGAGAAATCATGAAAGCGCTTTTTGCATAGGCACTTGGTTATGACCATAGTCATATTCGGGAAGGAGCTAGTGCAGAAAAGTTCTGCATTGGAATTTCGTAGATCGGGATTTGTAAGTGACAAGAACATTGAACATCAGGAGTGTCGAAATCGCGATATGCGAACTCGCAGAATGATATGAACCGTCAGATCAAGTGTTGATCAGAGGGTTATTGTTCTCTCTCACAGTTAACTCCTTAGGTTGGAATCTGTTAGCAAAATGGACTCATGATTGCAAATCAGTTAGCGTTTCAGTTGCTGAGACAATTGTCTTCCTTTTGCCTAAGTAGATGGGAAGTTGAACCGCCGTGAGGGTGTATCAAAGAAAATGAGACAGACTGTGTAGGTGTGGCTATTCTTGATGAAAATGAATGAAACTGAAGAAGATCGGAGGGCTACCATTGCACGACACAGTGAAACTGATAGAAACCATTGATGGTTTCTACCAGAGGATGCGAAGAGACTTCTGTCTGATTTCCAGAGGAGATGAAGAGTTACATGGAATCTGCCAGTGGAATGAAGACGATTCGTGGAGGAAATTGACAGCTGAATGAGGGTTAGAGCTCATAAATAAAACATAAAGGATGATATCAACTGTAACAGAGAAGACGAAGAGTCTCAACTTCCAGAGAGAAAAAGGAATCTCAGTATAACACCCAGTGATGCTGAACGCGTGGAAAAACGGCCAGAGAAGATGAAGAGTTACCATGATGATCAGGCAGAGCACTCGAGAGGTGGAGGATATCGGTGTGGTGTGAGTATGCAGAGGTATTGCACACATTTCATGCACAAGATGCACAGAAGCTACAAGTACATGGTACAAAGAATAGATGGGGTTGTTGTTGTTGTTGGAGTTGTTGTGGTCGCTATGTAGAAGGATTGAAGTGTGAGCAAGGAGGTAGAGCGCAGGAGTAGAAATACACAGTAGAGGAAGGTTGCATTGAAGGGACATGGTGCAGAGAGTATAAATGGTAGAAGAACATATAGCGTAAGTCATGTGTGTAGGAAGGCAGTGAGGCAGACAAAGCAACAAAATGCAGCAGAACAGTGATGAGTCTGGTAAGCCATTGTTGAACATTATATCACTGTAATGAGTTTCAGTAGAAAATATTTATGTTTTAGGGTGGAAGGGAGGTGCTAGGGAGGATTGTTGTCCTCATAGGTTCAAGTGGGTGCTTGAACATAGGGAGTTGTAGGTTCCATCTAGTTGCATCCAGAGAAACCAGGGCGGCAGGGTGGTGCAAGGGAGAACTCTTGTTCTCTGTTATACAGGTTGGTTCCTGTATGATTGGAAGTTGGTGCTTCCATCCAGTTGGTGTTGGAAATAGTCAGGGAGTTGGTGCTTCCTTCTAGTTGGTGCTAGAGAAACCAGGGAGTTGGTGCTTCCTTCTAGTTGGTGCTAGAGAAACCAAGGAGTTGGTACTTCCTTCTAGTGGGTGCTAGAGAAAACAGAGAGTTGGTGCTCTCATCAAGTTGCAGCTTGCAAAACAGAGGTTGTAGCCTCATTATGAGTTGGTTCTCATATGTATGATAATGTAAAGAATATAACTATTACTTATCATATA